>CM032231.1:132837500-133147500 GCA_019009955.1 Riptortus pedestris | reverse complement strand
CTTGAAACATTACTATCGCCACTCAAATAAATAAATACGGCTTCAAGTTTGTGGGGTTTCGGAAAACAAGTGGTCTACTTTAGGACGAATTGGGATCGATACATTTATGCTGTTATAAAAAGAAAGCATATATTGGAGCCAAATTCAGTTGCTTCAATGGATATTACTCATTCCTACAAGACATTGTTTCAACTTTCAAAAAGTTACAGGCACTCCGCCTCAGGATCAGAGGAACAGCTAAAGTCAACTCTGAAACCTATTTCAGATCCCCTAAACCTATTAGCAAGTAATATAATTGCATCCTCCCATAAAGAGTAATCTAAATGAACAAATATCCATCGCCCCTTGTATCTACTGGTTATCAAAGAGCACCAGCGCATGCAATGTAGAACTATTCAGTGTTACTACGAGAACGAGAAAATGAAAGAAGTTCAGAACTTATTGAAACTACTGCAGGATTTTAAAATGTAACACCGTTTAATAGCTTATATTTACATACACACACACACACACACACACACACACACACACACACACACACACACATATAGACTTGTTCGTCACCAGGGAGGATGTGGAGAATAAAGGCTTACCATTATAGAAAACAATATGTTTGTAAAATTACCCCTGTGAATCTATAAGCGTAAAACTTCTCGCTGTCATGACGTGGGGAGAGGACTGAAGGTGTCCAATACACCGCAACAAATGGGATACAAAGCCATACTAACCAATCTGAAATAACTAATAATTTCAATACAAGAATACAAACACTTTTAGAGAAATAATAATTCTGCGCTTTCCTCATGCCCTTGCTTTTCCCTCGGGCAATAGAAGAATATAATACAAATATTAGAGAAATAATGCTCCTACTCTTACCTCCTTCTTTTCCCTCATTCTCATTCTCTTCCCCTCTCACCTCATTTATCAACACCCTCCCCCCCAGTCTCTCGCCTTCTAGCCACTGGGGACTAAGGATTTTATTAATGAGTTCATCACTAAATAAATTCCTGTGGAGGTGAGAAAAGAACTCTCGAACCTAGGTTTAGCAAGTTAGTTGAAGACCAACCCTTAACTGACATGGCCAGCTTTAGCTCCTATTTCATGTATTAATAAAATGTCCGTCACGCAGGGGCTGCGTAAAATAAGCAGATTTTCGTCGTGATGTTTAACAATAGATAAATCTACATACTGCTAACACAATAGCCCCGTCGACATCAAATGAATAAATACAAACGATAATAAGATATCTCCAGACGGGAAGAACCTGAAACGTAAACAAACAGGAGTGCCAACTTCTCACAGGAAAGAGAAGCAATTACTGAAATATATCAGAATATAACATCTAAATTGTATTGATAACTATTTACTATATCTAGTACTGTAATTTATAATGAATCAGAATAATTTTAATCAAACTTAAGAAGGGGGGAGGAACACCCCTCATATATTTACATTTATCTCGTATAATAAAGGTCTCTTGAAAACCATTTATGGTATTTAAGCTTCGAGAAATAAGGTTTTTCGGCATAAGAGAGTATAGTTTATGTAACATGAGTAAAAGTGAAGGTTTGCTGAAGGCTGACAACTGAAAAATGCAAATATCTCGGTTAATATTCAAGATAGAGAATAAATGTATATAACAATAATTATAGTGCATTTAATTTTCAATAAGATTGGTTCTATAAAATTGTTTGATATGACGAATAGTAACGGAGATATTTTTAACTTTCGAGAATGCTCCTCTAAACCCCCCCCCCCTCCCACTGACCCGATTTCAGTGATTAACGAGCTTGATCTGTCTTTTTACATAAAACGTTTAAATATCGAGTTTGGTAACGATCAAATAAAAATTGCGACAGCTAGAGCGTTAACAGACAAAACATATATATTTATATATATATATATATATATATATATATATATATATATATATATATATATATATACTAGCTCAGATACCCGGCTTCGCTCGGGAATTCATTTGAGGCTGAATGGTGATGGTATTTATTTGGCAAGGCTTTAGTTTGCACAATATTTTCACCTTTACCCGTCCCACTATTTAGGATTAACACCCTTTGTTGGCATTTGTTAATAATAAAATTAATTTTTATGTAAGTCTTCACTGTCCTCCAAATTGTCATATTTCCCGTCTCCTGTGCATTATGCATAGATCTCAGTTATTAAGCACAAAATATTGTGGTGAAACGAAATATCACCATTATTAATTTCAGGCCTCCCTTATAACCCCCACTCCTGCCCGTCCCTAGAAATGTTAGTATGGCTTATTATAAGGAAAGAGTTAGTGCTAATACACATACCGAGTTTTATTTATTTCGGCTGGGTCTTTTGTCCCAAATAAAATTGTTCACTTCCGCTATAGGTTTTAGCGTATATCTCGTTTATAATACGGTATATAAAACAACTGAGGAAAGAAAGAGGGAGTGAGAAAGGTTCTAGATTACAGGAAGGTCTCCCCACCCGTCCCTGACGCTCCAGGTTAACCAACAGAACATGACTAACGGCTAACTCTCAATTCCGCTTACATTACCTTACATTCAGATTCTATTTTCAATTCTAATTATGTATGTTTAAATACTTTCGTTTTTTGTGAATTAATTGATGTTTTAAACACATTAAAGGATGAAATTACTTACTTCCGATTAATTAATGTTCCAGTGAAAGACAGAGGAAGGGGGGGTGGAGGGAGTAATATACTTTGCTCCTCATGAAACAGCTACTTGTTTTTAAAATGCTTCATACAATTGAAATGTTCTTGTTTATCGTCATGTTCATAATTGCCGAAAAACCAATAGGAAACGAAATACCGCTATTATTAATTTCAGGCATTCCTTATAACCCCCACTCCTGCCCGTGCCTAGAAATGTTGATATGGTTTGTTATAATGAAAGCGCTAGTGCTAATACACATACCGAGTTTTATTTAGTTCGGTTGGGTCTATTGTCCCAAATAAAATTGTTCACTTCCGCTATAGATTTTAGCGTATATCTCGTTTATTATTCGGTATACGAAAAAAGTGTATATAACAAATGTTACTCTAAATAACAAAGTAAACAACTTTTGTTATGTTCATATTTACCGAAAAACCAATAGGAAACGAAATATCGCTATTTTTAATTTCAGGCCTCCCATATAACCCCCACTCCTGCCCGTCCCTAGAAATGTTGGTATGGCTTGTTATAAGGAAGGCGTTAGTACTAATTCACATACCGAGTTTGGTTTAATTTGGTTAAGTCTTTTGTGCCTAATAAATTGTTGACTCCCGCTAAAGTTTTTAGCGTATAACTCATTTATACTTCCGTATACGGCAAAAGTGCATATTACAAAAGTTACTCTAAATTACAAAATAAACCACTTTTGTAATGGGCATATTTGCTGAAAAAAACATAGGAACCGAAATATCGCTATTTTTAATTTCAGGCCTCCATTATAACCCCCACTCCTGTTTGTCTTAGAGAATATTAATATAGCGTAAAGTCTAAGTTGGCCTAGTAGTAATACACATACCAAGTTTCATAAAATTCGGTTCAGCCGTTTATGCGTGAAAAGGTAACAAACAAACAAACAAACAAACAAACAGACACCAAAGAAACAAAATGCAGTTATGGTGTCTATGACATGTGAAACGAAAAGTTATCGTGAAATTTCGCGAAAAAAATCAATGTACAGACAGAGGTTACAATTTTATATATGTATATAGATATATATATAATATTTTATATATATATAATATATATATATATATATATATCTATATATTATATAAAATTGTAACCTCTGTCTGTACATTGATTTTTTTCGCGAAATTTCACGATAACTTTTTCGTTCACATGTCATACACACCATAAATGCATTTTGTTTCTTTGGTGTCTGTTTGTTTGTTTGTTTGTTTATTTGTTTGTTTGTTTGTTACCTTTTCACGCATAAACGGCTGAACCGAATTTTATGAAACTTGGTATGTATATTACTACTAACCCAACTTAGACTTTAGGCTATATTAATATCCTCTGAGATGAACAGGAGTGGGGGTTATAAGAGAGGCCTGAAATTAAAAATAGCGATATTTCGTTTCGTATTGGTTTTTCGGTAAATATGCACATAACAAAAGTTGTTTATTTTGTTATTTAGAGTAACTTTTGTTATATACACTTTCGTCGTATACCGAAGTGTAAATGCGTTATACGCTAAAAATTATAGCGGGAGTCAACAATATTATTTGGCACAAAAGACTCCACCGAACTAAATGAAACTCGGTATGTGTATTAGATCTGCTGTCTTAATTATCATAAGCCATACCAACATTTCTAGGGACGGACAGGAGTGGGGGTAGTAAGGGAAGCCAGAAATTAAAAATAGCAATATTTAGTTTCCTATTGGTTTTTAGGCAAATATGAAAATGACAAAAGTTGCTTATTTTGTTATTTAGAGTAACTTTTGTTATATACATTATCGTCGTATATCGAAGTATAAAGGTGTCATACACTAAAAATTATAGCCAGAGTCAACAATTTTATTTGGCTCTAGAGACTCAACCGAACTTAATGAAACTCGGTATGCGTATTAGCACAAACGCCTTTATTATAATAAGGCATACTAACATTTATAGGGACGGGCAGGAGTGGGGGTTGTAAGGGAGGCCTGAAATTGAAAATAGCGGTATTTTGTTTTCTATTCGTTTTTCTGCATATTTGCATATGACACAAGTTGTTTATTTCGTTATTTAAAATAACTTTTGTTAAATTTATTTCTGTCGTTAACAAAGTATAAACGAGATGTACACTAAAAACTAGAGCGGGGGACAACAATTTTGTTAGGCACTAACAATTCAACTGAACTTAAAAAAACTCCGAATTTGAATTAGCATTAATTCTTCCATGATTATAAGATATAATAAAATTTTTAGGTCCAAACGGGAGTGGGGGTTATGAGGGAGGCCTGAAATGAAAAATTGTGATATTCCGATTCCAATTGGCTTTTCAACGATTTTCTATAAAAATACAATCATTAGTTAGTCGACGATGATTTCCCGGGCATTGCCGGGTATATTCGCTAGATCGTATATACAAAATACGTACATTATAGATGATATTTAATTATAATAAAAGCTATCCATGATTATGATTTGAAGTATTCACGATGTGTCAAACAGTGGAGGGGGAATGATTAGAGACTTATTTTCATTTATTCTTCAAACCTAATTTTTTTTTTCTATAAGTCGTCCAAGGGACCCTTACGGAGAAAAGTGCGCATAGACGGGAAGAGCAGTTCTACACATAGAAGCATTGCCAAAAACAAAATAAAATCTTTCCGTCACAATTGATTTCCCGAGCGAAGCCGGGTACCTTGGCTAGTTTATATATAATTTTGAACGGACCTCATTTTCGTCATCTCCCGAGTAGGATCGATAGACATTTGAAATTGTTTTTCGAAAATCGCGTCATGAGTACGACATCAATAGCTGATTTACCTTAAGGGAAATTTGCTAAAAGGTTAATTTTTGTCAATTTGATTTTTGTTAATTTGAGATGAATTGATATCTGAAATATATTAATATGTTGCATAAATCACTTATTCGAAGCTTAAATACTAAAAAAAGTCTGAGTTACGTGTAGATAAACTGTGTAATGACCTTATCACGTAAGATTTTGTTCTTAACTCGAAAATCTTTATTTCATCTCTACCATGATCGATTCCGATGGCTGAAATCGGAGCAGGAAGTGGAGATTCAATAAGTGCAAGTAGAAAATTCGAAAATTAAAAATTTCTCCGTCATTAAGGCCAGGATAGAAAAATGTTGATAATGAGTTTATTCTGTTAAACTATTGCTATTGATTGAGAATATATGAACATATATATATATATATATATATATATATATATATATATATATATATATATATATATATATATATATATGAGAAAGATGAGGGACATAATACCTCCTATAAATCTTTAAAAAAATTCTATAAATATTAGTATAGAACGTTTATATACCTCTGCACACAACTTCTTCGATGCATAAATTAAATAATGAACGTTCAAAAAAAACATTGGCATCCAAAGTACTAAAACAATGTATTCAGGGGAGGTAAAGGGTACTGGGAGAAAGATGGCGAACAAATGAATGACTATTAAAAAGAAGACCCAAAGGGTTGAAAGGAGCAGATGTGGGTTGTAGAAACTTTGAACGGACTCCATTGTATTCGCTAAAAAATCAAACTTCTCCACGATTTCTTCCATGTGAGTGAACGTCATCAGGGATTTGAAGAGAGCAAGAATTATGCTTTGCAAACCGAAGTATTGGTAAATAAATGAATTTAAATTTATATACGAGATAATGAACATTATAAAGCTTAGAGCTGATGCGTAATCGGTGTCTGTATGGAGAAAAATTGCCCCCGTAAATACTAAGTATATCATCACTGTAAGTTGTATACATGTCATTTGGAATTGGTGAGTTTTTCGAGATAATTTAACTTCATAATCTGACTGAGTGTGTTCGATTTCCAGGAGAGCTTTGAATATTACCTCCAGTCTTCTGAAATACTTAATAGGCCAAACAATTGTAAAGAGGACGATCAAAGCACCTAGAAAAGTGTTACTTATGATATATAGCTTCTGCCAACCATAAGACCACTTGGTCATTGGATTGAGTAAGACTTGAATTCTGACAAAGATGTCCAAAGAATAAATTGTTATAGAAATGACTGTGCATTTCCAAGATAATGCAAAAGAGTTGTCAAAAGGAAACAATCCAGTGATTCTCGGGAAGAGAAAAGAATGTCTTAGGCTTTCTCCTACTGGGCTCATCCTAAAAGACTGATGGCATATTTATTTTCAAAAGTCTACTTAAGTAATATAATTTAGCGAAATCAATAACCTAGGAAAAATATTTGCTCTGACAATTCTCATGAATATACGAATAGTTTGTTGATGGGATTGTAGAAGACTCAATAAATTAAATGGTTAGTTTAATGTTTGTCTAATGAAATATATCGAAACTGTCTTCAACTTTGCTATTGTTATTTATTAACTATGAACTGAGGTTTTATCTAATGAGTTTGTTACTAATTAAGTCCTTACTGTACAGGTGAAAATCTACTCGTGACTCTAGGCTTACCAAGTGAGATTAAGACGCACGCCTCAACTCAAATCACTATCTTCGCCCCTGTCTCTTGATTTATTAAAAGGTTTAATTTGATCAATATCCTAAATACATACTAAAATCAGGAGGGGGGATTCTGAAAATTATTTTATGCAGCTCTTGAGTGACGGCCATTTTTCACTAAATTAGTCAGGATAATACACATTTGAAGGTATTTTTTTAAATATAAAGTTCCTTCAAGAGTTGTTACAAGCTGACATAATAAAGTTACATGCTTATAATATTAAAATTACGAAAAATGAATGAATGAATAAATTACCTTTCCTTTCATCTTATTTGAGCAGTGTATCTAAAAACAAACACTGGTAATGCTTAAAAAAATGGAATTAAACAAAGAAAACTCTTGCCATAATAAAAATTTCTTTTTAATAAGAATTGCAAATGGGTGAACCAACAGTATTGTGAAAGAATCGCTAATATTAAAGAAAAATATATGGGGACTATAGAAACAATGTGTAGCTCCATTGTTGACAGGAGAATCTCATATCTCGAAAGAATTAATTCCATTGGGCTTGAGTTGATAAATCTCTTAGAAACATATTTAAGGAGGTAACAGATAAAATAATACTGAAAAGAAAAGCTAATAAAACAGCAACAAGAAACTAAATAATCTATAATTTGAAGAATGCTTATAAAGTCTATATAATTTAGTAAAAGAACCCAAATACTGTCAAAGAAAAGAATAAAAGTATTGATTATAGGTAAGAAAAGTGAATATAAACATATTTTTGTAAGGGGTATCTTGACACCCAGATCGTTGCACAATGTTTCAATGTTATTAAGCTTCTTAATGAAACCGAGGAAATGTGTTTCATTAAACACTGGCCGGAAGACTACAACAAAAGCCAATGGTATTTTGAATAATTGTACAATGAAATAAAATAAATTCAGCCAGATTCCTCCCCATAAGGGATTGGCGAAAATCAAACAGCCAATTGTCAATGCTAATTGAAAGAAGAGCATTAAATAGGTATAAAAAATCAATTTGTTACTTCGTTCAAAATTACTGTCAAACTGAAAAGCTCCAAGAAGTCTAGGCAGGCAAAATATATAGGCAACACTGTTTCCAAAGATCTTTATACTATGAGTGGATATGGTGAAAACTTAGCTCTTTATGCTTGCAAGAATCACATAATGAAATGAATTGAGTTGAGACAAATGTTTATAGAAATAATATTTTTAGCAGTCATAAGGAATAGCAATCAATAGTAATAACTGTTATTCAGCAAGAGCTATATATTAGTAGATTAACATATCCTAATAATATTCAGAACTAATAAAAATCCAACTTGCAGAAGAAACCACATCATACTAACTATTTTGTAGATTGAGCTTGTGTCACTCATGAAATGACATTTGAAAAGGGTCTTTTTTACTTAACACATGCCAGTGATTTAACTCATTATTATATCAATAACAGTGAAGATTTTTTGTTAACAATTGTTTATTTAAATATAACCAAGGTTTCTAGTAAACATGAATATAACCATAAATGAAATTAATAACATTTTTCATTGTGGAGGCCAATAGTTTCTCATTGATTCCAATATACATTCAAAAATGTCCCTATTTTCATATCTTCTCCTAAATAATTTTTTATGCACTCCGTTAATGTTTCAGCTGTTCTGTCCGGTACAGCATAGAGGAAAACTTCTCTGTTCTCCCTACATACACCTCCAAAAACCCATTGATTTGGGTAGAGTCCCTTCCTTTTGGTATTTTCTTTTAGAAAAAAACAACTTTCATCAATTTCAACGTTTAAACCCTCTCCACCAATTATCATTGATTTTTCTAAAATATCCATAGCACAAATTTCTCTGAGCATATTCTTCCAATCTGTTAATTGTTTTTTTAGATATATTCAATTCCTTCTTACAAAATTTTGTAGTTGCGTATCCATTTGCCCATGCGTATATGAATAGTAAACATTTCCTTAATGAAATTTTACAATGTTTAAACCATGTACCATTAAGCGCAGCAACGTATTGCCTACAACTTCTCATATTGCATTGATAAAATGGCGATCTAGTTTTGCTGAAATAAATCTTCATATAATGTCCTTTTTTACACTTTCTCTTTCTGTGAAGTACTCCATACTTCTGTAAATATTGAAAAGCTTTTTCTTCGGAATAGATCAACTTATTAAGTTTTAAAAGATTCATAATAAAAAATAAACACTCCCTAAACTTTTAACCTGAAAGTATACTGAAGATAAATGATCACATGGTAGTAGGCGTATCTAATATCAAATGATATGTTATCGTGATCACCTTTTACTTAGAAAATTAACTGGCATGTGTTAAGTAAAAAAGACCCTTTGAAAAATATGCATGTGCATATATGCATATGTATATGTATATATATATATATATATATATATATATATATATATATATATACATACATACACACATATATACACAAGCATATTGTGAAGAAGTATTTATGTTAAACTCACTTGCCAGGCTTTTGAGGTTCTAAACAACATGACAGATTAGTTGTTTAATCTTATAATCACTGCTAATACTTAAAATTGTTCTCACGGCCTCATTTTAAAGATACATTCAAATCAGCTTTAAATTTCAATAGCTGATTTCCCTTATGGGAAATATAATAAAAAGTTAAGTTTCATAAAAATGCATTGGGCGTACTTATGGACCGCATGTATTATAATAAAGTCTGTATAATATAAAAGAATAACCCAAGATGATGTCAGTATTAGTAACAATAATATTGATTTAAGGGAGGAAAAGTTAATTCACATGTATTTTTCTTTTGGATATGAGAACCCCCGATCCAAGTAAAGTTTTTCAGGATTTCTAAGCTTCTTAATGAAACAGAGGAAATATGTTTCGTTAAATATTGGCCTGAAAAGTGTTACAGCAGCAAAAATGAATTTGAACAATTGTATATTTTTGAAGCATGAGTTAAAAATTATTATTTTTTTCCCTTCGGATTCGTGCTGGTTGGTGGTTATAAAAGGTCACATAGCTCCACTCTTAAAAATCCTTTTATTATAGGCAGAGTACTCTTTTGGAACATCCGGCTCCATCTTAAGTGCTCTGTGATATAACAAATACACACATGTTAATAAATCTTTTCAAATACCCAAATAAATAAATAGCAGAACAAGTTAAGTGACAGGTAACGAGATCTATATATTTAGTTTAGTTTTTAGCAGATTTTCCTTAAGATGGGATGGGTTGCCTCAAAAGTACTCTGCCAACCAACAACCAACATCATCATATTTGATGAGACCAAGGTGCAGGCCACCATAGATCAGTGAAATGCCCAATCAACATCAACAGAGAAAATGTCTATTGATTGGGGGAAATTTGGAAGCCCAATATTCTACTTTGAAAGAATACTATAAACAAAGAGAATGAAATTACAAGAGAACAGAAATCGAAGAAAGTACTCAAAGATAAGACAAGTCAGATACACAGATCTAAATAGCAACACAACTCCTCAGTCACAGAATTAGAAATATGTCTAACAAAATGTTGGGCAGAAACATGAAGACACGTTCAATACTCTCTCTCCAATTTCTATTTCTCCAATAGTAAACAGGATTTAAAATTTAAGTTGGACAAGAAATGTTTAGTGGCCCAGTTACTCAAAGCAGAAATCAGATGACTAGAAGGGGAAAGGGAGTTACTGAAGACTGAATCCTAAAAATACAACTTAACTTGACAAATGGCTAGAAAAGAAATATATTCACATCATGAGAACAAGTTTAATAGCTGATCACATGTGGGAAAAATATGCAAAAAACTTAATTAAATAGCATACAAATGAATTATTAATATTGAAGTTAATCAATTTTTAAATTACCTCTTCTTTCATCCTATTGGAGCACCGTATCAAGAAATAAATAGTAGTTAGCTAGAGTTACTTAATGTTAGCTTGAGTGCAAACTTTATGTGGCTCCAAATAATAAGGGGAAATAAGTAAATCAAGAAACATAAAATAAAAAAAAAAAAAATAAAAAATAAAAAAAAAAAACTAATAGTAAAGAAAATATGAGGATTATAGAAATAATGGGTAGTTTCTACTGTTGAGAGTACAAACTCGTATCGGGAGAGAATTAATTCCAAAGGATATGTGTTGATCAGTCTCTTAGAAACATACTGGAGGAAATAGCAGATGAAAGAATACTGAAAAGAAAAGCTAATGAAATAAAAACAAGAAATCAAATAACTTCCAATATGAAGAATACTTATAAAATGTCTATTATCAAATAGAAACCCCAAATACAATGAGAGATAAACAATTGTATTCACTATATGAAGAAAAAGTGGAATATAAACATATCTTAGTAAACAGAATGCTAACCCCCAGATCCATGTAAAGTTTCTCAATGTTTCTGAGTTCCTTAATGAAACAGAGAAAATATGTTTCACTAAATATTGGTTGAAGAACTGTTATTGTACAACAACTAATGCTACATTAAAGAATATTATAATGGAGCAATATAAAGTTGCCCATGGTCCTCGACATAGAAAATGTACTGAAATCAAAAAGCTAATTGACAATGTGATTTGAAAGATGAAGGTCAAACAGGAGTAAAACATCCAATTTTTACTTTGGTGAAAATTACTGTCAAACTAAATTGTTGCAAGAATTCTAGGCAGTTAAAAAATATAGTAAACACTCTTTCCTAAGAACTCCATTCCATGAGTCACCAAGGGGAATGCTTAGCTCTCCACGTGTGAAAGAATGATATAATGTAATGAATAATAATGTAAGATATTAGAATAATACATTAAGCATGTTTATGGAATAACAATCAATACTACTGCAGCTATTGGAAAATGGCAGCAATGTTAGCAGATTAAAGAATCCTAATAGTATTCAAATCTATCAAAAATTCCTTTTTCTTTTCACAATTAAATCTTCTGTTAGCCCAATTAAATACATATTTTTTTATTACGTCAACATAATATCAGAAAAATTAAAGCATTAGAGATAACAGACTACTACCACATATATTTTGATAAAAATGGCTAATTAGGACCACCCTTTTCTAGGCAGGTTGGGCCTAAGGAATTTATTTAAAAGTTGGTCATTAAATACATTCCTATTAACCAGGAGGGAATCAAATTCATAATTTTGGGTTTCAAAACATAGGAAAAATTTATTAAAAAGAAACTATTGCATTTCATGTGGTATGGAATTATTAAAAATATTTTTTTGAAAGATAATTTGAATTTATAAGACTAACAAATCTTATTGCAATCAAATGACAGAGGAGGACTAAATGAAAATTCGAAATACCTAAGTTGCTATGAGTCGAATTGAAATATTTTAAATAATCAATCATGTAGAAAATTTAATTATTTAAAACTATTATGTTATAAAAGTTTTCTCTAACTTGAATATTAATTGCACTATTTGTATTTTTTTTTTTTGATTCAGCCTTTAGTAAACCTCCAGGTCTACTCATCACATTTTACATTAAGTACCTCAGTCACTAAACAACTCAAGCCAATCCTACATATTATTTCCTATTTACTTAGGCTTCCTATAACAGGAGAAATAGAGAATAGATCTGATATATGCTCATCAGCGAGTCGTATTTCGAGTAAATCGGTTTAAGTTTTGCAGCACCTGTGTGACAGATTTTTTGTCATCTAATAGGTAGGATCAATCCACATTCGTTGAAATTTGCATAATGAGAACAAGTTTGACAGCTGATGTCAGTTGAGAAAATATGATGAAAAGATAATTAAACAGCATAAAAATGTATTACTAAAATAAAAGTCAATGAATTTTTAAATTACCTCTTGTTTCATCTTATTACAGCAGAGTATCAAAAAATAAATGCAAATAGCATTCAGAAGAAACGAGTTAATTAGTGTTAGCATTAGTAGAAAGTGTATACGGCTCCAAATAAAAAGGGAAAATAGGTAAATCACTAAATATGTAAAAAAAAAAAAAAAAAGCAAATACTAAAAAATATATGAGGACTATTACAAGAAATCAAATAACTTCCAATTTGAAGAATACTTATGAAAGGTCTATTATCAAATAGGAAAACCCAAATACAATAAGAGAGATAAACAATAGTATTCACTATAGGAAGAAAAAATGAATACAAACTTATCTTAGTAATCGGAATGCTAACCCCAGATCCATGTATAGTTTCTCAATATTTCTGAGCTTCTTAATGAAACAGAGGAAATATTTTTGACTAAATATTGGTCGAAGAACTATTACAACAGCTAATGCTACATTAAAGAATATTATAATGGAACAATATAAAGCTGCCCATGGTCCTCGAGATTGAATATGTACTGAAATCAAGCTGCTCATTGACAATGTGATTTGAAGGTCAAATAGGAGTAAAACATCCATTTTTTACTTTGGTGAAAATTACTGACAAACTGAATTGTTGCAAGAATTCTAGGCAGCCAAAAAATATAGGAAACACTCTTTCCTAAGAACTCCATTCCATGAGTCATCGAGGTGAATGCTTAACTCTTCATGGTTGGAACCAAGACGTAATGGAATGAATTGAGAAAGGACAAATATTTATTAGAATAATACATTAAGCATGTTTATGGAAGAGCAATCAATACCTGCAGTAGTCTTGAGGGGAATCGGCAACATGATAGTAGATTATAACATCCTAATAATATTCAAATCTAAACAAAATCCATTTTTTTCACAATTAAATGTTCTGTTCTGGACTACTACTCCATATTTGTATGGAAATTCAGATCACACTCATTACAAGGACATCAGACTTGAAGTTTGTTCTCTTAAAGCGATTTCCAAAAAAAACTTCTTCCAATGCCCATTGATCTAACCTAGAAGATGATGAAAATGAGGTCGTTTGAAATTATATATATATATATATATATATATATATATATATATATCTGTTACCGCTCTGATTGGTTCTACACAATATTTCGATTTGATGCATAATAACGGAGATATTAAAAATTTTCAGAATTTCTCCCTCTAACCCCCCCCCCCCTACTGTTCGGATTTCAGCCATTAACGAACTTGATCTTTAGTTTTACATAAAATGTTTAAATATCCAGTTTCGCTTTATGATCAAACAAAAATTACGACTGCTAGAGTGTTACCAGACAAATATATATTTATAGTTTTGAACTGACCTGATTTTCAGCATCTCCTGAGTAGGATCGATGGACATTTGAGAAAATGTTTAGAAAATTGTGTCATGAGTATGACCTCAATAGATGATTTCCCTTAAGAGAAATCTGCTAATTTATAGAACCCAATTTTCTGCAATTTCCTATAAATGTTAGACTTACATTTTTTTCTGTATTAACCATGATATAAGAATTTTTTTAAGTTTCAACCTTCGGTATACTCTCGGTTATAATCATGTTCTTACTTTAAGTAACTGAGTCACTAAAAATCTCATTTATAGTGTATATTTCAATTCATATTAATGAAGGTTTCTGGCTATGGCATAAATAAAGAATATATTTGGAGATGACATGACCAGTGCCATACAAGCACGTGGGAAATCTGCTTAGTTTACCTGCATGAAAGACTTTTTATGAATAAAATTGTCTTTTGGACAGTGAAATAATTATAAAATACCTTAAAATGTTGAATTTTAAGAATAATTTTTTAATATCCAGTTTTTTTTTTAATTTCATACATTGATTTGATGGATTGGTTTGGAAACCATCTCACATTTTATTGAAAAATGCTATAGTTGAGGGAGTATTGATATTTAAAGATTTTATGTAGAAACAAAGATCAAGTTTGTTAATAGCTGAAATTGGTCTGGTGAGAGGGGAGTTTAGGGGAGGGGATTTCGTAAATATCTCCGTTATTATAAATCGGATCGAAGAATTATATAGAATAAATCTTATTGAAAATTTAATGCCCTATAAATGTTGTTATTTACGAATTTTCACTAACTCGATTAGTAACAGAGATATTAGCATTTTCCAGTTTTCAGCCTTCGGTTAACCCCCGCTCCTGCACATGTCATATTAAAAATAAGGTATTATATCATGAACCTCTTTATTCGAATCTTAATTACCGAATATTGTCTGCGAGATACACGCAAATCTAGATTTAACAGTTTCATTCAACTCTAATTGTTATATTCGTAAAAGGCTGAAACCGGACCTGGAATAGGGGGTGGGGTTTCGAAAATTCAAAACAAATCTACTTTACCTTTAGATATAGAGAATATATGGTGAGAAAAGTAGTGTGTCATTCCAGCACGAGGAAAATCTGCTTAGTTATTCAACCCATATGTGTTCAAGACTGTATAGCTGTATTAACTGGATATGTTAAGATTAGTCGAACTAAAAATAACTGAGGTGTTGCTTGGTCGGATGACGTTACTCGACTGTTTTATTGTTCTTTTATTTAAAACATGTGTTATATTAAAAACACAAATAAAAATCAGCTGACTCCTAAAGGGAAAAATTAAACAAATAATACGTTTTAAGAAAAAAAAGAACAATTAAACAATTGAGAATTAGCATGTGAGCGAGTAACATCTCTGTAATTCTAAGTTATTTTCATACCTCTAGCGGCAATACATTCGAAGACAGTGACACTTATTACTAATAACAATATTACGAGCTAATTAATACATATGAAAAATTCGGTTACTTACAGCAGAATTTAAATCTCTTGATACAGAAATCAAAACGAGAATAGTCAAAGTTATGAATGGCACCCAAATGATTATGATCGAGTTGATAGGACCGAATATCGGCAAGGCCAAAAGAATGATGTACAAATGAACCACTTCCGACATGAAGAGTACTATCATTGCAAGAAGAACATGTAGTCCGTAAAAATCTTGGACAGCTTCTGTGGTCCTCAGTAGAAGTTCCAATTCGGAAATGAACAGGTGAATTTGTCTCTCTTCAGCAAGAGAAGTATAGTAACTGAGAAGAAGAGTCTTAATTATACAATATTGATATATGAAAAGAATGAAGTAAATATAAGCCACGCAGTTCATAAAGATACGTTCAATCATTAACAATTCTAAATCTACGTAATAAAATATAATTGCACAAAACAGTGTCGTCCAAAGAGCAAGTACATAAACAACAAGGACATGATAGCGCTTTCGAAAAGACTTTTTATCGCACTGATTATCATTTATATAATTTATAAATACCATCATACTATTCTTTTTCCATACTGGAGCATTAATAATTAACACGGCAAGGAGGCTAGCGAGAATAGAGTTACCTCCTTGGTATAATTGCATCCAGGGAAATGACAATATGTCTGGTGGGTTGAGAGAGCTGTGAGTCTGGGCTAAAAATAGAACAGTACTGATAAGGATTGATAAGAATAAACGTGTCTTGGAGAGTTTAAATGAATTGTCATAAGGAAATGCGCCAACTATTTTGGAAATGGTTAAGGCGTGCCTCAATGCCTTATCGGGGGAATACATCTCTAGGACTGACTCAATTTCCAAAGTACAATCGATACGTATGTATATAATGATAGTAAACATTTGTTTGCTTGGATCGATTAAAAGAAAACTTCTATTGGTAGAGTAAATACTTTTATAAATAATAAAGAATTTGCATTATACATTATACAATTTCAATTATTTAAATTGATATAATACTTTGACCGTATAATATGGTCAATTACAATGTTTTGTAGAGAAATAAATGTCATTCAATAAATGGGATGAATACTTCTAACGTTGATGACAAGCAACATCTCAGAGGTAATGAAAAAAAAATTAAATTGGTTTACTTAAAGGCTGTTCCCCGGCACTTTTACCGGAAATAGAAAATTCTGATTTTCACAGGACTGACCACACCCTCGTTGCTGTAAAATTTAAAAGTTTTCATTAAGATGTATTGAAAAAAAATCAAAACTAACAATACAAGAACAAAAAGTCTGTCCCGCGTTATCTAAACTGGTTTCCCACGTGCTGGTTTGACATGCTATTATCTCCTCTCTCCATATATTTTTTATATCTAAGTGAAAATAGAGTGAGTGTTAGTGAGGTTTACTGGCAGCTCAAAACAATGGGTATGAAAAACTCAATATTTATGCTACAAACATAATGTATGAAATTTTCACCCTAAACCCTCCCCCATCCTGGTTCTGGTCGGAGTTCACCTATTAACGTCAATGAACATGAATTAAATAAGTATAGATCAATTAAGCATTTCCGAGTAAAGAAGTTGTCATAATTGATTACATCTCGCACGACTTATGTGGATTTATCTCAAAACGTAAAAGTTCAATGAAAGCAATATTTGGTTTTAAAGTTTCGAATAAAGTGCTTCAGAATTTAACAGCTTATTGCTAATATTAGATGAGTAGGAGTTTGGGTTTACTGAAGGGTGAAAACTGAAAAAATACATATCTCTAGGTTAATAATCAAGATAGTGAGAAAAAAAAATATTACAACATTTATAGATCATTCAAATTGCAATAAGATTGGCTGTATACACTTCTTTGATCCGACGTACAATAACGGAAATATTTGAAATTTTCGAAATTCCCCTCCCCAGGACTGATTTCAACTGTTAACGAACTCGATCTTTATTTTTACATAAAATGTTTAAATATTGATCAAACAAGAATTGTGGCCGCTAGAGCGTTAACAGGCAAATATATAAATCTACATACAAGAATTTTGAGCGGGCCACATTCTCGTCACCTACGAGGTAGGATCGATGGACATTTTGGGAACATTTCAATTACAACAGCTGATTTCCCTCAAGGGGAATGTGCTAAAAATCACAATAAGCCCACTTAATGGGTGCGAGACAGGAAGGTGGAAACAAGCAGGATCGATCATGTTCGACAAAGATCGGAACCCTTCGAGGTCGGCCCTCAGTCGCTAATTATAATACATCCAACAGGTTGATCTGAAGTTGGTTTCTGATATGAGTTCAGAGCTCAAATACTGGGTCCAAATGTATTCTATCCCGAGCATAAAGGGAACGATTCACGCTTCGAAACACACTGTGGTGTAGTGGTTGGGGCGTGAAGTGATTTGTGTTTTAGATATAGAACAGTGTTTTAAAGAGAGCGAGCGCATTGTATTGCTAGCTTTTAGACAGTGAACAGTTTTGTGCTTTGCTAGTGCTACATGTCTGTCTGCTTGCCTTGGCCCCCCAGCGGTATGAGTCCTGAATTGTAATTAAGGTTAAGGCTTAATAATGCTTTATGTAGTAGTAATATATGTTGTATGTAGTAGTATGTGTAAAGGTAGATATAGGATATTAGAGCAGTTTAGCCTATATGTATTTTTATAAATGTATGCATGTACCAATCAGCGATGCGTGTGCCATTCCCGATTAGCCAACATGACAACTGGTGAGAGGTGTGTGGGGTCCGAACCACATCTTGTGTGTTAGGCTACGTGCGAGGCTGGGAGAGAGGCTAGGAGAGGGCCTCTAGTAGAGAACGCAGTGCACGAGGCTAAGTTCAACTGAACTATAGGCGCTCTGGTGATAAGCGTTCGGTCAGTTGGCTGAGCTTAGACAATCCTTAAAGTCACAACAAATGAGAAATGACCCACGCAGAGAAGCACCCATGGATGAGCCTAGTACGGCTGTCCCACAGAAAAGAGACATATCTTTACAGCAGCTAGTAAGACCTGGGGGGGGGGGCGACATCGAGGCCTGCTCTGTGGAGGTATTTTTGAGTAGCAGAATCAAAACTTGAAGGAGTGGCTACCACCTTTTTTAGACGTCCAGACATAGTTACATTCCCAGCTCTAAAGGAAGCATTAATGGGCCGATTTGGGACTCCACTCGGACCGGATTAATATTCCAGAGTATTACACTGCAGTACATGGCCAGGGCGAATCGGCTAATCGATGTGGGGATCTGGGAATCAAGGCGTATAAAAATCTGAAGGAAGCCAATCCCTGAACCGATACTCAAATAGTACAGGTGGTCAAATCGTCTTACGTATACGGGCTCAGGTTCGAGGGATTAGCAACTTAAGTTCTCACCGGACATTAAGCGGCGCAATACAACGAGCCACTCTCATACAACAGGCACAAGAGAAGCAACCGCGATCGGAGGTTCTTGGAGTAGCTCAAATAAGTACCCGTGACAGTTGGGGAACTGTTTCAATTGTGGCGGAGGGGGCTATTTCGCGAGGAATTGTTCGACTGCAAAAGTCGATGGCAGGAGTGAAGGAGCCAGACCAACGAGGAAAGGGTTTCTCTCAGATTTATCCCTAAATTCTCAGACATAGCGAAGCCATTGTGACAACTTGATGAGAAAGGATATAGATGGATTTCACGTGGAAAGGGTGACAACGGGAATCGTTCCAACGGTTAAAGGCATACCTTTGGAGTGGACGCGTCATAGCATCCCCTGACTTTTCCGCTTCTTTCATCCTCGTAACCGACGGCTTGGAGTGGTACTTTCCCAGATCCTCCATGGAGTTGAAAGGCCCATCTCTTATGCTAGTGGGAAGTTATCAGAGACGGAACAGCGTTACATCACTACAGAGTGGGAACTGACCAATTTCCGAGGTACACCAAAGCCATGCCAATATGCAATCAAACGATGGAGGAAGTGGGTAGGCAATTCGTTACGAAAATCGTATCGCGACACGGCGCCCCTGCCAACCTTCCAACCGACCAAGGGCACAAATTTTACATCATCACTGCTGAGGGAGGCTTGAGATTGCTTAAGATAACTAAGTTACAGACAACGGCATACCACCCCCTGTGGAACGGAAAATTGAAGCGATTTCATGAACACTTAACGAATCGCACTTTCATTTTGTGCCTAAAGACGGACGGGACAGAGATCTTTGGGTAGAAGCGCGGCCGGTGGTACAAAAGTCTTTCAAGAAAACCCAACAAATCATGAAGAGCCACTGCGGCCGAAAAACAAGAAACCTCGCCTTTATAGTAGGACAAGCAGTTCTGCTAAATCAACCGATCCTTCCTAAGGGCCACACTGCTAAATTTTACCACCTGTGGCATGGGCCCTTTCACGTTTCACGGTGACTTGGGCCGGTCACTTATGAAATCACAAACGTGCATGGGCAGACTAAGGTCGTTCACGCCAACCGGTTAAAGGCGTTGCCGGAGATATCTCACGATTGCCCTTAATACCCTAACCAACCAACTACGCGAAATAATGGGGCTCGAGCATCTCGGCGTACCGGGGACAAAAGAGTACTCCCAGACGACAAGGGAGAGGTGTGGCCAGGTGAAAGCGAATAGGACGATTATGACGTCCTCGCGGGAGAAGACGCAGACGATACCGAGGAGGAGGATGGTCGTCCCTGTACTCCAGATCCTCGTGAAGAGCTGAGTCCTTATGACTCCCCTGCGACTTAGCCGAAGGACCAGTCAATTTTAGATCAAACATGGGAACCCCCGATAGAGCAAACGCCAATCCCAAAGTGTTCTCCGTATTTTTTCGACCTCGAACATAATGGTCCCTTTTCAAGTTGCAGGATATGCACCAGAAGGAGGACTCCTATTTTTTGGGGGGGCGGGAAGGATGCTCTAATCACTGAACACCGATGGGTCACAGAGGAACTCATGTTGCCTAAGTGACGAGAAGAACGCAGCAAACCTGAGCCAGGAGCATGAAGACTTACTCCACGTAGTGGAACAGGTGGACACAGCCCATAAAACGTTACAGACTCGGTGGTCTTCATAGCTTGGGACTTGGAAGGTGACATAACACGGCTGGCTCTTGAAACTCAACTAAATCGTGTACATAATGTAAATAAGGACTAAGCGTACATAAGCGGTAAGGACTATATTGTTCGACGTATTGTCGACGGAGCCCAAACCTCCCGGGTAAAACTTGTGGAGGCCATGGATATGGTCGCCATTGGGAGGGTTAGTAGTGGACTCATAACTCCAACTCTCTTGTCTAAGTTGCGTAGCCAGGTTTTCGACTCCTATGAACAGGAGTGGCACTTTAACCTACCAGCACCTATACAGGTAGTACACATGTTCAGGTGAAGGTCGTAGTACCACATACACTCTCACATTTTCATTCTATTCTCTATTTTCTTTTTAGTTAGAATCCTATGTATTAAACACAACTATAAAGCCTAAAAATAGGGTTGACATGAAGTATTTAGTGATATAAAAACTTAAATTGAAAATTACATGAATAGAATGAATAAAACATATTGAATTCTCCAACAATACTTATAGAATGGAACACACATCCATCACAAAATGAATGGATTTTATAGATTAATTACATAAACAGCCGTTATTGATTAGATGTTTTACGTTTTATAAATATTGCTTCAATTTGTCAAATGAAATGATAACAGCTTCTAATATCATAGACAACCGAATTTTATTTATTTATTTAGGAGTGTCGCAATTAGAGAGATTATTATAAAAGAATAGCTGGCAATGCTGTAATAAGTCGTAGTGGGAAAAAAACACGGTTACCTATTTCCTGTGGTGTGTTATACCTTAATGACCACGCCTCAAACAAGAAAGAACTTCTCTTATCGTATTTTCATAACATGACATCCATTCAGGAATAGTGTCTGGACAACAGAATAAAAGATAATTAAAATAAATGAGACCAAATTCAGAGGAATATATTTTGAAACGTCGTCAACATATATACTCATAGACTTCCACGGTCCAGGTCATTAATACTGTGAAGGTCTTCGGGTCTTGACCGTGTCTGCATTTTTGTTGCCAACGTTTCCCTAGACATGCTTCTAGATTCCTCAGGTCTATCTCTGAGACTGAAGAGTGTGTGTTCACGTTCGGTATATATGTAAGTCTTATCCGGTTTCCTTGGGCGGAGTCTTCACTTCCAGGTGTCTACGGATGCTTCTTCCGGTGGTCATTCGCTGGCTATACCGTCGTTTTTGTTTCTTGCCTATGGTCTATGTGGAATGACGGACTTCCAGAGTTTGCTGAGTCTGTATCCATCCTCTCTGTTGATGTTATATGGGCATTTTGCTATTTCTATGGCTTCTCGAACAAGTCTTTCTTGGTATCTGTCCACCTTTGCCAGCACCTTAACTTCATCGAATTTGATTTTGTGGTTAGTTTCCCAGAAGTGTTCTGCTATTGCTGATTCCTCTGTCCGAAACTTTTTCAAACTCTTGATATGCTTGGCGATCCTGGTGTTTATCAATCTACCGGTCTGTCCAATATATTCTAAGTCGCAATAACAGGGTATGCTGTATATTCCTGGGATTTTTGTCTGGAGTTGATCTTTGCAGCTGGGTAACATGTGTGCTATTTTACTGTCAGTGCCAAATGCTGTTTCTATTCCCTGCTTCTTGAGTATCCTTGAGATCTTCTCTGATGTACCTTTAACAAAAGGTATTACGGCAGTTTTCCGGGATTCATCTTCAATTGATTTTGTCTTCTTTCCTTTTTTTCTTTTTAAATTGATTTCTAATTTCTTCTTTCCCGTAGCCATTCTTTAACAGAGCAGTCATCAGGTGTCTTTTTTCCTTTGGGAGGTTCTGTGGCTCTGATATTCTCTCCGCTCTAGTGACCAAAGTGCGAATTATCCTATTCCTCTGTGCTGGATGGTGATGAGATTCAGCGTGTAGGCATCTAATAGTCGTCAACACTGTCTGCTTAATTGATAAAGTCCCTTCTGTATTTAAAAATAAAAGAAAAAAAAACTCTGTTTACCTATCGGGACGATCACCGATTATTTAATAAGATACTGGTCATGCTATAAATCTTTCACGGGTGCATTTTTTAATTCCTTTACCCCAAGTGCAGACTTAAAGAGCTCGCTCAGAATAAACCAAAATATGTATCTAGTTTTGTGGCAAAAGGCCCACATAATTAAAACATGAAACATTAATCCTGTATATGTTTTGTGTTTTTACACTGTTGACCGTGCTATGTTTGTGATTTAGTCTTAAGATTTTTCTTTGTAAGGAGGCACTGACGATGAAGCGCTGACTCTGCAAGTACACGTTGCATGAATTAAAACAATAGTAGAGGACAAGGCCTTTTTATTAAACCTGATCATATTGGTTCCTCTACCATCCAGCGTTTTGGGAAAAAACATTGGTACTCTTAGTTTGATATATATATATATATATATATATATATATATATATATATATATAAGAAAATATAATTAATCCTAAATTTTATTGATATATTTGTGATGGTCTAAATGATGAGGTAATAATTTATCGGCAAAGCCATAATGAAATGTGAGAATAGGGAAACTCACCTCACAAGCTTGAATCCTTATACTCCGAATTTCATTGTAAAATAGGAGAATGTAAATCAGGCACCAGAATGTGTTGTACAATTGTATTTTATAATTGAGAGTAAACACAAGTAAGTTCATGAAAAGGTGACTCAATGTTAAGAGAAACTGCCAATGAATCAAAAGAAGAATATGGGGACTGAAGTAAGAATGAAAGGCTTCAGTAACCGATAGAAGTTTTTCATACTTTTTCATATCAAAGGAGATTTTCATCTTTTCACGAATCGATTTAAAGCAAGTAATAAGATAACCTTGCAGATCAAGCAATTGAAAAAGAAAGATATATTGACAAATGTGAGTTATAGTAAACAGAAACACATTTTCCAAGCCAAGAATACCAGTTTTTCTGTAAACTACAAGAGCAGAGGAAATATTTAATATTACAGTTACCAAAACCAGAGGAATCAAACAATAACAGAACGCTTTTCGCTGGGGCGTGAAATTACATCCCAAGAATAGCTCATTTAATTTGCTCATATCGTCTATCAATGATTTAGAGTTTTTTTTTTTAAACATTGGAGTAAAAAGGATGACTAAAACGACTCCATTACTCACAATGTGGTAAGAAATTTGGTACAGTACACTCCAGATACCAATTTCAAGATACTCTAAGTTCAATGAGCTGTGAACTTGTATTGCAGTATAAATAGCGTAAATTAAAAATGATAGCAATATGGATTTATTGGACATAATGAAGTAGTTCTCAAATGAATGAGGACGTTTGATTGGGTTTTGGAAACCTGATCCCACGACTTGTTCTATGGTGTTCATATTGTCGAATGGTTCTATTCAATTGACCTCACATTACATTGTACAAACTGACGTGGCCCAATATTTTGACAATATCTATAATGAATAGAAAACACTTCTTGTTTATAGACATTGCACTTAAATTTATTACTATTACTGCTTAAGTACATTAATAAGGCAGAAAGGTGCAAGGTCCTAAGTAGCTATTTAGACATATATATATATATATATATATATATATATATATATATATATATATATATATATATATATATAATTTTGAACGGACCTCATTTTCGTTATCTCCTGGGTAGGATCGATGGACATTTGAAGAAAAAAATTTGAAGAAAAAAATGTGAAGAAAAAAATCGCGTCATGAGTACGACCTCAATAGCTGATTTCCCTTAAGGGAAATCTGCTAATATAACCAGAGAAACTCACCTCGTAAGATTGAATCGTTATACACCGAATTTCATAGTAAAATAGGAGAAAGTAAATCACTCACCAGAAAATGTACAATTGTGCTCTATAATTGTAATAATACGACTGTAAATTCGAATAAAATAGCATTACTGTTAAGAGGAATAGCCAAAATACTAAAAAAAGTCAGTCACACAGGGGCTGCGTAAACTAATCAGATTTCCAAAGTTATACAATAGATAAATCATAAGAGAGCCAAACAGTTGCGGCAAAGGGCCGAACTAGCTTTTGGCGGGAAATCCGTTCGTCACCCGTTATCGGCCTAAATTTAATAAAATGCAAATACCTCGGTTAATATTCAAGATATAGAATAAATGTATAAAACAATATTTCTATTAAATTTAATTTGCAATAAGATTAGTTCTATACAACTTTTTGATCCGACGTATGGTAACGGAGATATTTCGAATTTTCGAAAATCCACCTCTCTAAACCCCCTTCCCACTGGTCCGATTTCAGCCATTAACGAACTTGATCTCTTTTTTTGCATAAAACGTTTAAATATCGAGTTTGGTAACGATAAAAAAAAATTGCGACCGCTAGAGCGTTAACAGACACACACACACACACACACACACACACACACACACACACACATATATATATATATATATATATATATATATATATATATATAATTTTGAACAGACCTCATTTTCGTCAACTCCTGGGTAGGATCGATAGACATTTGAAGAAAATTTTCAAAAATCGCGTCATGAGTACAACCCCAATAGCTGATTTCCAAGGGAAATCTGCTATTAATAAGAATATGAGGTCTGAAGTAAGAATGAAAGGCTTCAGTAACCTAAAGACGTTATTCATGTTTCTTAATGTCGATCGAATTTTCACGAACCGATTTAGAACAAGTAATAAGGTAGCTTTTCATATCGAAACATTGGAAAAGAAAAATATATTGCAAGAAGTGAGCTATTACAAAATAAAACAAATTTTATACGAACAAAATTCCATAACGTCTGTAAACTATAACAGAAGAGGAAATGCTTAATATAACAGTGACCAAAACCAGAGGAATCATAAAATAACATAATGCTTTTCGTTGGGGCATGGAATTGCATGAGGATACCAAAATGTGAATTATAAATATTACAGGGCGATGATAACCTGGTAGTTTTTCGCCCTTAAACCCTATACAACAGCAATAACAGCATCCCAGAAATAGCTCATTTGCCCATATCTTCTATCAATGATTTAGAGTTATTTATTTTAAACATTGGAGTAAAAAGGATGACCTGAACGACTCCATTACTCACAAAGTAATAAGAAATTAGGTATAGTAAGAAGAAATTAAGTAGTTCTCAAACGAATAAAGACGTTGGATTGGGTTTTGGAAATCTGATCCCACGACTGGTTCTAAGTTGTCCATATTGTCGAATGGTTCTATTGAAATGACATTACATTATACAAATTGATATAGAGAAATATTTTGACAATATCTATAATGAATTGAAAACACTTCTTGTTTACAGACATTCCACTTAAAACGCTTCTCTCGACACTCAAATACATAAATACTGCTTCAAGTTTGTGGGGTTAAGGAAAACGAGCGGTCTACCATTCTTCTTTAATCCCTTAACCTTAACTAAACACAGCTATTGAGGTTTTACTGATGATTATTGAAAAAAATTCTTAAAAATTCCATCAATCCCACCCAGGAAATGACGAAAAAGTCCGTCACGCAGGGGCTGCGTAAATATCGAATTTGATATAGCTCAAATAAAGAAGGAAAAATCTTAATTGATGACGTCTTTACATAACGTATTTGCATGTGTCTCTCAAGGTAAAATTTCGCAAACAAATTGTATTGGACATTGGAATGAAGTAGTTTATGGTACAACAGAGTTTTATTAATATGACATGAGTAGGAATGGGGGTTTGAAATGGTCTTTAATTTTAAATAAAACGTTTAAATATCGACCTTGGTATTAATCGTTATTAAACATCAACATAAGAATTATGATATATATTTGTAAATATTAACGCTCTGGGGGTATCATTTTAGTTTTTTCACAGTTGTATTGTTGGAATATGAATAAAACCTATATACAGCATAACAAGACGATAAGACATGCAGCAATGTATATGAACATAAAAATAAGTATATATTGCAAATATAAATATAGGTCACACATAAAACACGGAAGGTGGGAGATATATTGAGACATGGCCAGAGAATGTCATATACTGACCTACGTGCATGCAACCATAGGGAAGGACAGCAAGTGACTGGCCGGTGCGCGGAAGATAAAATAAAGGCCCAAGACCATTACAGAATTGCATCAATCGGTCTTCTTATTCAAACAACGCTCACCAATAAGTTTCTTAATCATAGCAGTCTGTAGGCCTTCTAAAGAGTTTAGTTTTCTACCTTCTTGTTCTTGTTGGTAGAAAAATTCAGAATCTGAACGTTACCTATATTTTCTACAAAGTGTTTTAATCTTCCTCCCTGTTTGGCCGATATAACACCCTTGGCATGCACCACATACTAGTCTATACACACCAGACCTGTCTTTTAATAATACTGAAACAGTAATTAATAAATAATGACAACAAACATCCCATTATATATATATATATATATATATATATATATATATATATATTAGCTAAGGTACCCGGCGATGCCCGGGAAATCATTCTTGACTGACTAATGATGGTATTTTGATAGTAAGACTTCAATGTGTACAATTACACTTCCCTCCACGACGTAACGATTTTCCGAAATAGCCAACCCTGAAGGGTAACTTTTGGGGATTAATAGAATAGAAACTTTATTTCTGAAGGATAAATGAAAATGTGTTCCTAACCTATCCCTCTACACTTTTTGACTCACCGTTTTTCAATAATTCAAACCATGATCATGGGTAGCAGCTCCCTTACAACCCCCCTTCCTGCTCTTCCATAGAAATGTTGGTATGGCTTATGATAATTAAGGCGTCAACACTAATAAACATACCGAGTTTTATTTAGTTCGGTTGAGTCTTTTGAGCCCAATAAAATTAATGACTCCCGCTATAGTTTTAGCTTTTAACTCATTTTTACTTCGGTATACGAAAAAAGTGTATATAAAAGAAGTTAGTCTAAATAACAAAATAAACAACTTTTGTTTTGTTCACATTTGCCGAAAAACCAATAGGAAACGAAATATCGCTATTTTTAATTTCTGGCTTCCCTTATAACCCCCACTCCTGTTCGTCTCAGAGGATATTAATATAGCCTAAAGTCTAAGTTGGATTATTAGCAATATACATACCAAGTTTCATAAAATTCGGTTCAGCCGTTTATGCGTGAAAAGGTAACAAACAAACGAACAAACAAACAGACACCAAAGAAACAAAATGCATTTATAGTGTCTATGACATATAAAACGAAAAGTTATCGTGAAATTTCGCGAAAAAAATCAATGTACAGACAGAGGTTACAATTTTATATATATATATATATATATATATATATATATATATATATATATATGAGAAGGATGAGGGACATAATACATTACAACAATAAGAAAAATAACAAGTAAATGCATACTAATCTATAAATCATTAAATAAATTGTATAAATAAGAGTATAGAAAGTTTATTTACCTCTGCATACAACTTCTTCGATCCATAAATTAAATAATGAAAATTCAAAAAAAACATTGGCATCCAAAGAACTAAAACAACATATATTGTGAAGGTAAATGATACTGGGAGCAAGATGGCGTACAAATGAGTGACTGCCAAAAAGAAGACCCAAAGGGTTGAAAAGAGCAGATGTGGGTTATAGAATGTTTGTATGGATTCGATTGTATTCGCTAAAAAATCAAACTTCTTCACGACTTCTTCCAAGTAAATGCTCGCAATCAGGGATTTTAAGAGTGCAAGAATTATGCTTTGCAAACCGAAGTATTGGTAAATAAATGAATTTAAATTTATATACGAAATAATGAACATTAAAAAACTGAGAGTTGATGGGTAATCTCTGTCTGCTTGGAGAATAATTGCCCACGAAAATACTAAGTATATCATCACTGTAAGTAGCAAACATGTCATTTGGAATTGGTGAATTTTTCGAGATAATTTAACTTCATACTCTGACTGAGTGGGTTCGATTTCTAATAGAGCTTTGAATGTTACCTCCAGTCTTCTGAAATACTTAATAAGCCAAACAATTGTAAAGAGGACGATCAAAGCACTTTAGCAGATTTCCCTTAAGAGAGGTTGTACTAATAACGGGATATGCTTAATTTACGCATCTGCGAGACATACTTTTTTTCATCTACTAGGTAGATCAAATCCAAATTTGAAGATATTCATTGAAATTCACATTTTGAGAACAAGTTTAACAGCTGACTTTACTTGAGAAAATATGATGAAAAAGTAATTAAATAGCATAAAAATGCATTATTAAAATAGAAGTTAATGAATTTTTAAGTTACCTGTTCATTCATCTTATTAGAGCAGTGTATCAAAAAATAAATGCAAATAGCATTCAGAAAAAATGAGTTAATTAATGTTAGCATAAGTACAAATTGTATGTGTCCCCAAATAAGAGGGGAAAATAGGTAAATCACTAAATATGTAAAAAAAAAAGCAAATACTAAAAAATATATGAGGACTATAGAAATAATGGGTAGTTTCCATTGTTGAGAGTACAAACTCGTATCTGGAGAGAATTAATTCCATAGGGCTAGAATTGATCAGTCTCTTAGAAACATACTGGAGGAAATAACAGATGAAAGAATACTGAAAAGAGAAGCTAATAAAATTAAAACAAGAAATTAAATACTCCATAATTTGAATAATACTTATGAAATTTCTACTATCAAATAGAAAACCCAAATACAATAAGAGAGATATACAATAGTATTCACTATAGGAAGAAAACGTGAATACAAACTTATCTTAGTAAATGGAATGCTAACCCCAGATCCATGTAAAGTTTCTCAATGTTTCTGAGCTTCTTAATGAAAGAGAGGAAATATATTTCACTAAATATTGGTTGAAGAACTGTTACAACAGCTAATGCTACATTAAAGAATATTACAATGGTGAAAATTACTGTCAAACTGAATTGTTGCAAGAACTCTAGGCAGCCAAAAAATATAGGAATCACTCTTTCCTAAGAACTCCATTCTTTGAGTGACTGAAGTGAATGCTTAACTCTTCATGGTTGGAACCGAGACGTAATGGAATGAATTGATAAAGAACAAATATTTATTAGAATAATCCATTAAGCATGTTTATGGAAGAGCAATCAATACCTGCAGTAGCATTAGGGGGAATTGTCCAAATGATAGTAGATTATAACATCCTAATAATATTCAAATTTAAACAAAATCCATTTTTTTCACAATTAAATATTCTGTTCTGATCTATTGCTCCATATTTTTATGAAAATGTTTGTCCTCTTAGCAGAATTTAGGACATCAGACTATTAAGGTTGTTCTCTTAAAGTAATTTTCAAAAAAACCTCTTCCAATATCCACCAACCATGAAGATGATGAACATGTGGCCGTTCAACATTTTTTTAATGGATGAAATTGAAGGAGGGTTTAGAGAGGGGATTTAAAATTCAGTATATCTTCATTACTATTTGTTGGATTGAAAAAAAAAAAAAAAATTGTATAGAACCTATTTTTTTTGTAATTTCCTATAAATGTTGGACAATACGTTTTTTTCTGAATTAACCAAGGATATATGCATTTGTTAGCAGTTTTCACGTATGGGAAATCAGCATACCATGTATGTAGGATTTTTGGAAAAAATTTTAAATACATAAATATATATATATATATATATATATATATATATATATATATATATATACCTGTTACTGCTCTGATTGGTTCTACACAATATTTTGATTCATCGCATAATAACGGAGATATTAAGAATTTTCAGAATTTCCCCCTCTAAACCCCCCTCCTACTGGTCGGATTTCAGCCATTAACAAACTTTATCTTTAGTTTTACATAAATTGTTTAAATATAGAATTTGGTAATCAAGCAATAAATGCGACCGCTAGAGCGTTACCAGTCAAATATATTTTTATAGTTTTGAACGGACCTCATTTTCATCATCTCCTGTGTAGGATCGTTGGACACTTGAGAGAATGTTTAGACAAACAAATCATGAGAATGACCACAATAGCTGATTTCCCTAAAGAAATTTGGAGATGACTTAGATCAGTGTCATACAAGCATGTCAAAAATCTTCCTTTTTCTGTTTACCTGCATGAAAGACTTTTTATGAATAAAATTGTCTTCTGGATAGTGAAGTAATTATGAAATACCTAAAATGCTGAATTTTAAGAATAATTGAAAGATTTTGTTAATATCCAGTTTTTCCCCTGAAATTTCATACGCTTGATTGATGGATAGGTTTGGACACCATCTCAACCATTTTTAACTATCTTTCATGTACAACTTATTTGTATTTTTAAATTTAAATTGGCTTATTGAAGCTTATAAAAAAAAAAGAAACATGTATAATATAAGTCTTTAAAAAGCTAGACTTTTACTATGTACCATTTTACAAAAAATCTTTGGTATAAAGAAAAAATGTTATTCTATGCCACAATATTCAGTCAGTTTGACAGCCAAAGGGTGAAGATGTTATAAAGTTTTAATTAATAATCAGTAATAGTAGTACCCTTCAAAAGACAAGGTCTAATGGAAAGTACGACTTGTCAGGACTAATATTCAGGAGGGGCACTCGCTGTTTCCGAAAGCACTTTTTGGGACACAGGTCTTCACTAGTCGTTGAACTATTTGTACAAAAATGATTTTTACACAATTATAATTTCTATTTACAATGTTTTATTAACTAATTGACTCACTCACCTAAATATCAACAACAAAAAATTAAGACATGCAGAAAATATACTAAAAAATGAAAACTAAATTACAAAGTTTAATGTTTTTTAATTTTTTAAGAATATAATTACCTTCTGTGAAATTAAAATTCAAATATATCAAAAGATTGAGGTATGATAATGATTTTTAGAAGAAATATTACGATGATATTCAGTTTTTTTTCTTTTCCAGAAATTACAAATGAACTTGATGGATTGACTTGAAAACCAAACCTTTATTTTCTTTTAGACTTCCATGGCCTATATAATGATTATTTTAGTATTCGTCATTATGGTATTTTCTGTCATGCTGCTAGGTTCTTCAGTGCATCTCAACAGAGAATGGGGGTCAGCTGTATAGTCAATAGATAATAAATAATAGTTCAATAGGAAATTAAGCATTTATTAGGAAGAACAGGAATTTATCTTAAGTTAGATTAATTTGATTGAATTTTGCCTGATCCTTCCTTTATTTTTTTAGCAGATTTCCCCTTAATAGATATCAGCTATTGAGATTGTATTCATGATGCGATTTTGAAACTTCATTTACTGGCGTAGTGTTTTATTTAAGATTCTGCACTTGTTGCAGGTTAATTAGTTATTTTCTGTCTGTAACTACTGCAGCTTTTTAGTGTTTCTGGTTTAAGAACCCGAGTTAAAATGGATTGTTTTTATAACTTAAAGAATTAACTTTAAGAAAAAATAGTGTAAAAACATTTGAGATGATTAATTTATTGCTTTTTTGACAAAAAGTTACATGATACTTAAGAGTAATATCGTCAAGATCTGGGCTTTTTTCTTTTTTCAATTTTGAAAAGAAAAAAAAAAAGATGAGTATTTTCAGGGATACTTATGGACATTTCTTCTTCCTGCAGTTTCTTTATTCAGTTGAAGGAGTCTTGTTATTTAAATCAATCAAGTTTAGAGATTATCAAGATATTGATATGTAGAAACAAAGTTCAAGTCACTATCTTCATAATTAACCGAGATATTAGCATTTTTCAGTTTTCAGCCTTCGGTAAAGCCCCACTTCTACAGATGTCATTAATAATAAACTATCATATCATGAACCCCTTAATTCGAGTCTTAATTACCAAATATTGCCTTCATTGAACTTTTCCTTTGCGAGATACATGCAAATCTAGGTGCACTCTAGATTTAACAGTTTCATTCAACTCTAATGTTTATATTCGTAAAAGGCTGAAATCGGACCATGAATAGGGGGTGGGAGTTAGAAAATTCAAAACAAATCTACTTTACCCTTAGAAATAGAGTATTTATGGTGAGATGAGATGGAGTGTCATTGTCCAACATACATATATATATATATATATATATATATATATATATATAAAATTGTAACCTCTGTCTGTACATTGATTTTTTTCCGTTTCACATGTCATAGACACCATTACTGCATTTTGTTTCTTTGGTGTTTGTTTGTTTGTTACCTTTTCATGCATAAACGGCTGAACCGAATTTTATGAAACTTGGTATGTTTATTGATACTAACCCAACTTAGACTTTACGCTATATTAATATTCTTTGAGACGAACAGGAGTGGGGGTTATAAGGGAGGTGTGAAATTAAAAATTAATTTTAATTTACTGGGCAAGACGGCTCTGTACTGTCTTAAACACGGCACTATATTTTAACAGAGTCACGGCACAACACTGTTCTTCACATAAAACAGTTTACCTCACTGTAACTAAGTCGCACTTTTGCACTGATGATCATTTGATGACAGCTGAGAACAAAACTAAACTGTCGGGCGAGTTGTACAAGCTTATATAGAGGAGCGGCGACATCAAAGGAAGCTGTCTCGAACGTGCTGGACTCTTTAGTCTGGAACAATCCCGGCTCCACTGCAGGCACCAATAGTCCTTCCTCGGTCGGTTCCTTTCATCTTCTTCGTACTTCCCAAATACGTGACTATCTCAGTTTAATTTTTCATGTATTTAATTTTCGCAACACTATATTGTGAGGAGCCTCAAAATTGAGTTTTTGATAAACCTTATTTGTTACCCTCACCACCAGGAGAAATGACAAGCAATATCATCAACTATTATCGGCATGCAGTTGGAAAGTTTGTAATAAAGATAGAATCAAAGACAAGCTCTCCGATAGAAAAAATAGTAACAGAGAAACTCACCTCGTAAGATTGAATCCTTATACTCCAAATTTCATAGTAAAACAGGAGAAGGTAAATCACGGACCAGAAAATGTTGTACAATTGTGATCTATAATTGTGATAATACGACTGTAAATTCGAATAAAATAGCTTCACTGTTAAGAGAAACTGCCAAATACTAAAATAAGAATATGAGGACTGAAGTAAGAATGAAAGGCTTCAGTAACCAAAAGAAGGTTTTCATATTTCTTAATCTCGATCGAATTTTCACGAATCGATTTAAAACAAGTAATAAGATAGTTTTGCATATCGAAAAATTGGAAAAGAAAAATATATTGCCAGAAGTGACCTATTATAAAATAAAACAAATTTTCTAAGAACAAAATTCCATAACGTCTGTAAACTATAACAGAAGAGGAAATACTTAATATAACAGTGACCAAAACCAGAGGAATCATAAAATAACATAATGCTTTTCGTTGGGGTGTGAAATTGCATCCCAGGAATAGCTCATTTAATTTGTCCATATCTTCTATCAATGATTTAGAGTTATTTTTTTTAAACTTTGGAGTAAAAAGGATGACTGAAACGACACCATTACTCACAAAGTAATAAGAAATTAGGTATAGCGAGCTCCAAATATCGGTTAGTTCATTTTTGACTACGTTAAACAGGCTGTGAAAGAGTATTGCAATATAAATTGCATATATTAAAAATTATAGCAATCTGAATTTATTGGACATAATGAAGTACTCAAGCAAATAAGGACGCTTGATTGGGTTTTGGAAACCTGATCCCACGACTTGTTCTAAGCCGTCCATCTTGTCGAATGGTTATATTGAAATGACATTACATTACACAAACTGATGTGGACATATATTTTGACAATATCGATAATGAATTTGAAACATATCTTCTTTGTGGAAATTGGACATAAAACATTTCTCTCGCCACCTAAATAAATGAGGTTTCAAGTTCGTGGGGTTTAGGAATGCAAGCTGTCTACCATAGTTTCTTAAACTTTAGGAAAGACTTTATGGTACTATTTTTGAATAAGTTCTTCAAATGTCCATTGATCCTACTAAGGAAATGACGAAAATATGGTGTGCATTTAAATATATATATATATACATATATATATATATATATATATATATATATATATATATATATTTGTCTGTTAACGCCGTAGAGGTCGCAATTTTTGTTTTATCCTCACCCATCACCATATTTATACATTTTATGTAAAACTAAAGATCAAGTTTGTTTACTGCTGAAATCGGAATACTGACTAGGAGAAAGATTTAGGGGTGAGGGGAAATCGATAATTCTAAGCATATCAGTTATTATACGTCCGATAGAAAAATGTTATAGAATCAATCTTACTGTAATTTTTTTTCTCTATCTTTAATATTATCCAAGATCTATTTGCATTTTGGTACTTTGCAGCCTTCTGTAAACACCAAGAGATAAAGATTGTATGTATTTCCTATAAAGCTCAAATATTTACTTGATGGATACCGAACTCAATATTTGTTCTGAATGTCTAAATTATTCATATAAAGCTGAAGGTAAAACGTGTTCATAGATGTAATAAAAGAGGGGTTAAAATAAAAAAAATCGAAATATCCACTGTTTTGAGTTGGATCGAAAAATGTTGTTTAATCAGGCTTGTGTCCTTTAGTGTCCAACAATTTTGATTCTATATACTTTTTCTAAAACTTGAATACTAAGCGAGTTTTTTTTTGTTTTAGGCATCGGCAACACCCTTTCACCTACTCTTCCATCCAACAGCAATTGCACAGCTAATTTCTTGTGGACAACATAGATTTGAAGCTGCAGTTTCATTCTCTCCTTATTAATCGAGAATTACCAAAAAAAAAACAGTAAAATTGATCTCATTTTAACAATAAGCTCATACATTAGAAAAATTGTTATAAATATTGTTTTCCTACAAAGCTCAAATATTTACTTGATGGATACCGTACCCAATATCTCATATGTATGTCTAAATAATTCATATAAAGGCGATGATAAAATGTGTTTATGATTGTAAAAGGAGTGGGGAGGGGGGGGGGTTAAATTTAAAAAAATCGAAATATCCACTTGTTTGGGTCAAAACATGTTGCATAATCAGTCTTTTAATCATTTATTCTCGAACAATTTCGGTCCTTTATACTATTTTCTAAAAGTGGAATACTAAACAAGAGTTATTGTTTAATTTAGGAATCGGTTAACTCTTACTCACCTACTCTTGAAATGATCTCCTATCAGCAATTAATTTACAACTTAAATTTGAAGTTACAGTTTTTTATTAGTCGAGAAATTGATAAAAAACAAAGTATATCAGAGGGTTCATCTGTGTGCCATTTTATTTCAAAAATCGGCGATTCTCAAGGACAGTGAAAAAGAAGGATGTCGGTGAAATGATGCTACCTGTTGTTATACCCAATAATAATACCCAAACACAATAGAAATTGAAGTTGTAGTCGAATAGTATTGGAGCAGTAAATATTAACAAATTACTAAATAACGATCATAAGACAACTGATTATATATATATATGTGAAAAGGATAAGGGACATAAAGTTGATGGAATAGCATAACAATTATATAAATACCGACTAATAAAACCTTAAATAAATTTCACAAATATATAGAAAGTTTGTATACCTCTGCACACAACTCCTTAGATCCATAAATCAAATAATGAACGTTCCAAAAATACATTGGCATCCAAAGAACTAAAACAATGTACATAGTGGAGGTAAAGGGTATTGGGAGGAAGATGGCGTACAAATGAGTGACTGCCATAAAGTAGACCCAAAGGGTTGAAAAGAGCAGATGTGGGTTATAGAATGTTTGTATGGACTCCATTGTACCCGCTAAAAAATCAAACTCCTCCACAACTTCTTCGAAGAGAATGAACTCCGTTAAGGATTTGAAGAGGGCAAGAACAATGTTTTGCAATCCAAAGTATTGGTAAATAAATGAATTTAAATTTATATACGAAATTATGAAGTTAGTAAGGGTCAAAGCTGAGGCGTAATCCGTGTCTGTTAGGAGCATAATTACCCCAGAAAATATTAAGTATATCATCACTGTAAGTAGTAAACATGTCATTTGGAATATGTGAGTTTTTCGAGAAAATTTAATCTCATACTCTGACTGAGAGGGCTTGATTTCAAGTAGAGTTTTGAAAATTCCCTCGTCTTCTGTAATACCTAATAGGCCATATTATTGTAAAGAGGACGATAAAAGCACCAAGTGAAGTGTTACATATGCTATATATCCTCTGCCAACCGATAGACCACTTAGCCATTGGAGAAAGTAAGACTTGAATTCTGAGAGAAAGATCCAAAGAATAAATCGTTATAGAAATGATTGCCCATTTCCAAGAGAATGCAAAAGAGTTGTCGAAAGGAAACACTCCTGTGATTCTCGGCAAGAGAAAAGAATATCTTAGGCTTTTACCTATTGGATTCATCCTCAAAGACTGATGGCATATTTATTTTCAATAGTCTTCCATAGTATTGTAATTCAGCTAAATCAATAACCTAGGACAAATATTTACTCTGAGAATTCTGATGAAATATACTCATAGTTTGTTGATTAGATTGTAGAAAACTCAATAAATGAAATGGTTGGTGCTGGCTTATTTGTCTAGTGAAATATATCGAAAATATCTTCAATTTTGTTATTGTTATTTATTAAAGTCCACTTTCTGGAATTAGGGCTAAATGGGATGGCTTATCTATAGATTACTACTCTTTTCTTGCCAGTGCTAAGGCTTTTATATGCAACATTGAGTTCGTTACTAAATAAATTTTTACTCCACAGGTGAAAATCGAACTCGTGACTCTAGGTTTACCAATCTAGCTGGCTAATCTGCCACCTGTCTCATGTTTTATTTAGAGGTTTAATTTTTTCAATAACCTAAACTGCAATATTTCGTAGAATAAATAAGTTCTACGTTGAAACCTACGATCTTTCTAAAGGGGTCCATAAATACCTTTGAATCTTGCGACAGGAACTACACCTAAATTCCTTTTTCCCTCTGGTACTATTTACCAGCTAAAGGAAACGGTGTCGAGAAGTACAGTGGCTGGCAGACCAGTAGTTCATGGATTGCTGGCAAAAAAGCACTCATCAGAATGGACAACAACGGTGATGATGAATGTGAATCTAATGCCAGTTCGCTCTGTCCCAGGAAGGAACTTGGGGAAAGACCAACTACAAGCATTGCACTGAGATCCAAACCCGTCCCATGTTCTAAGTTACTGACAAGCAAATGTGCAATTCACCTCATCGTAATATCCGCTCTCAAAATTCTCATATTTTGAGAAGGAGGGGCCCAGATTGAGTACACTACGAGTGAGGTGAACTGAAATTTATCAGATGGTTTTTCAAGGACAACAGATTTAGCAGATCCAAAAAAAATTGAAAGAAAGATTTAACTCTTTTTCCCACTGTTCATTTTTAAACTATCTGAAATCAAGCAGCAGAGACATCTAGAGAAGAATTTACGAACCATGTTGCTTCTACTTTTGACAACATATACCCTTTGGTCATTTCATTTATGAAGAGAGTACTACACCTTCTGGGTCATGGTTAAGACCAGTCCAGAGTATGAAGTAGAGGAACATCCATCTCCCTAGACTTAGCACACTTTATTATACTTTATTTTTTTTCTCGACATTTCAGGCTACTTTTTCAGTTAAAATGCTATTGAAGCGATATCTGCTATTTATGGGTTTGGTGTCCGTTTCACACCTAAACTACCGAACCGAATTTAATGAAACTAGGCCCGTATATTACTACTAACCCATTTTAGTCTATAGGCTACACTAATATTCTCAGATACGATCAGGAGTGGGGGTTATAAGGAAGGCCTGAAAAGAAAAATTGAAATATTTTGTTTCCTATTGTTTGTTTCTTTTTTCGGTAAAGATGCACACAGCAAATGTTGTTTACTTTGTTATTTATAGTTTTTTGTCATATATACTTTTGTCGTATACCGAAGTATAAAGAAGATAAAAACTATAGAAGGTGTCTATAATTTTAATGGGCATTAAAGACTAAACCGAACTCAAAAAACGAAACGAGAAAAGAACAGGCGAGGGGGTTATAAGGGAGGTCTGAAACAAAAAATCGCAATGCTTCTTGTAATATTGGTGTTTTAGCAAAAATGTACAAAGCAGAAGTTGTTTATTTCATTATTTAAAGTAACTTTTGATATGTACACTTTTGCTGTTTACCGAAGTATATTCACAAGATATACGCTACAAACTGTAACGGGAGTCAACAATTTTATAGTACACTAAAGGCTTTTTGCGGAAAAGAGGTTTCTAAGAGTAGGTGTGATGAATACACTCAATGATTATTATTTCCATTATAGACATTGTTCTGGATAATGACGAGAAATTGAGGGGGGATTGGTTTTCTTTTGATTAATTATTTATTTTTGTGGTTCATGTTTATTAATAATGATGTAGTAATTCATCCATGACGAGGATTAATATTCTACACGATGCCTTCAACAGGCCAGACGGATTGATTAGGAAATCAGTTTTTTTTTTTTTTAATATATTATTCTTGAAGACTAAAACAGATTATATAAGCTCTCGTTAGTTACTAGATATTCAGATATAAAATCGTAAACACTGAGACGGGGAAATGTAAAACTACAGTGCACAATAAAGTCTTCCCAAAACAAATCATCATTCAGCCTCTAATGGTTTCCCGAGCGAAGACCTGACGAAATGAGGTCTATTAAAAACTACATAAATATAAGTCTTGTAAAACTTACTAATGCTGTACAACAGTTATTCATACATTTTCTTCGTAACTCAAATATTGAGCTACTTATTCGGACTCAGTCGTTTTTAGCCTTCAGTAAACCCTCACTTCTATTCGCCGGATATTTACTGAGAAAAAGAGAATATTTAGTGTATTGAGATTACTACTGTCCCATGGCATTACGTGGGAAATCTGCTTAGTTTACGCAGCAATTGAGTGACTGTCTTATTAGCAGATTTCCTTTAAGCTAAATCAGCCATGGAAGTTGTACTTATGAAGCAATTTTTGAGAATCTTTATATTATATAATTTTATACGTATATATTTGTGTGTGTGTGTGTGTGTGTGTATATTTATGTTTATTACAAAATCAGTAATAAACATTGTTTATTAGAGTTCTTTTGGATTGGAATTTTTTGTTTCATCGTTACCAAACTCGATATTTAATCTTTTTATGTAAAAAGAAAGATCAAGTTCGTTAACGGCTGAAATCGGACCAGTGGGAGGGGGGGATTTTCAAAAATTCACAATATCTCCGGTATTATGCATCGGATTGAAACACTGTATAGAACCAATCTTATTGGAAATTTAATTTACTATTAATAATGCTATATACATTTATTCTCTGTCTTGAATATTACCCTAGATATTTGCATTTTTTTAAGTGTGTGCCTGATAACAGAGTTGAGATCAACTTAAGTCGGTTCTATTTGGGACTTTCCACCGAAAGCTAATTCGTCCGTTTCCTTAACTGTTCGGGTCTCGTGAAATTGGTTTAGAGACTCCTTACTATTACTGTTATTAGTATACAGATTTCTCTATTGCAAAACTTCAGGTGGGAAATCTGCTTAGTTTACGCACCGCCTGTGTGACGGACATTTTAGCAGATTTCCCTTAAGGGAAATCAGCTATTGAGGTCGTACTCATGACGCGAGTTTCGAAAAATTTCTTCAAATGTCCATCGATCCTACCCAGGAGATGACGAAAATGAGGTCCGTTCAAAATTATATATATATATATATATATATATATATATATATATATATATATATATATATATAATTTTGTCTGTTAACGCTCTAGCGGTCACAATATTTGTTTGATCGTTACCAAACTCAAAATTTTATCGTGTTATGTAAAAAGAAAGATCAAGTTCGTTAATGGCTGAAATCGGACCAGTAGGAGGGGGGTTTAGAGGGGGAGATTTTTGAAAATTCGAAATATCTCCCTTATTATGCGTCGGATCGAAAAATTGTATTAAACCAATCTTATTGAAAATTAAATTTACTATAAATATAGTTCTATACATGTATTCTCTATCTTGAATATTAACCGAGATATTTGCATTTGTATTCTGTGTATGATCGGCAGGGGTCGGCTATGTTCGGGACGTTCCGCCGAGAGCTCTGGCGGCCGTTTCCATAACTACTCGTATCTCTTGAATAGGTTTAGAGATACCTTACTACAACAGTTGTTATTGGGCCGATTTATCTACTGTATAACTTCTCGTGGGAAATCTGCTTAGTTTACGCAGCCCCTGCGTGACGGTTTCTTTTTTTTGTTCTATAAATGTTGATAAGTAAGTTTTTTCAATGTCTTGATTATTAACCGAGATATTTCTATTTTTATTTTTCGGCATACCGTAAAGCCCCACTCCTACTTGTGTCACATTAACAATAAGCTGTTATTTCATGAAGTACTTTATTTGATGACTAAATGCCAAATATTGTTCTCATTAAAATTTTATGTTTTGTGATAAATGCAAATACGTGACGCACGTGGGAAATCTGCTTAGTTAAAGCAGACGTGTGTGCTTTCGTAACGGGCATTTATCTACTAGGTAGGATCAATATATATTTGCCGGTATATTATTATATAAGGTTCCTTCAAAAGTAGGTATCACCTGATTGAATAAAGTTACACGCATAACATTACTATTACTTAATAATAAAGAATGATTAAATTACCTCTTCTTTCATCTTATTCGAGCAGAGTATCAAGAAACAAATACTGGCAATACTTAAAAAAATGGAATTAAACAAAGAAAACTCTCGCCAGAACTCTAATTTCTTTCTATTAAGGATTGTAAATAGGCAAACCAATAATATTGTGAAATAATAGCTGATGTTAAGAAAAATATGAGGACTATAGAAATAATGTGTGGCTTCCATTGTTGATAGGAGCATCTCATATCTGGAAAGAATTATTTCCATTGGGCTTGAGTTGATGAATCTCTTAGAAACATATTTAAGGATATGACAGATAAAATAATACTGAAAAGAAAAACTAATAAAATAGCAACAAGAAACTAAATAATCTATAACTTGAAGAATACTTATAAGGTCTGTATAATTTAATAAAACAATCCAAATACTGTCAAAGAATAAAATAAAAATATTGATTATAGGTAGGAAAAGTGAATATAAACTTATTTTTGTGAGGGGTATCTTGGCACCCAGATCATTGCACAATGATTCAATGTTTTTAAGTTTCTTAATGAAACAGAGAAAATGTGTTTCATTAAACACTGGCCGGAAGACTACAACAAAAACCAACGGAATTTTGAATAATTGTACAATGAAATAAAATAAATTCAGCCATATTCCTCCCCATACGGGATTTACCAAAATCAAACAGCCAATTGTCAATGCTAATTGAAAGACAATAATTAAATAGGTATAAGAAATCAATTTGTTAGTTCGTTCAAAGTTACTGTCAAACTGAAAAGCTCCAAGAATTCTAGGCAGCCAAAACATATAGGAAACACTCTTTCCTAAGAAGTTCATTCTATGACTGGATATGGTGAAAACTTAGCTCTTTATGCTTGCAAGAATCACATAATGAAATGAATTGAGTTAAGGCGAAGGTTTATTGAAATAATACATTTAGCAGTCGTAAGGAATAACAATCAGTAATAATACCTACTATTGAGCTAGGGCCTCTATTTATTAATAGATTAACACATCCTAATAATATTCAGGTCTAAGAAGAATCCAATTCGCCGAGAAGACCACACCATTGTACCAATTATTAGCTGATTTCTCAAAAGGAATTCTGCTACAGAGATTGTGTCACTCATAACGTGATTCTTGAAAAATGTCTTCAAATATCCATCGATCCTACCCAGGAAATGACAAAAAGTGACGTCCGATCAAACCTATGCCGGTTGGCGTGTGTGTGTGTTTATATATAAGGGGGGGGGGAGCATGGGTGTGCGGGTTAAGGCTAAAGTAAAAGAATGTCACCACGCGTGGACTGCGTGAACTAGGCAGATTTCGTACGTGCTGGCATGTTACACTTCAGATCTTTTCACACCATACATGACTAAATTATAATTCTATGTAAAACTCCGATGAGTGTAATTGGGGGTTTATTGGAAGATGAATACGACTACAAAGGCTGGTTCTTCACTGCCTCATAAATCTTGAGTAGCTTCCTTTCAGAAGTAGTATAATTCTTCTGCTTGAGAAGAAATCTTGAGTCTGCATGGCTGCACCAATCTTGTGGTGAGATTCGTTGCAGACAAGGGAAGTCACGCCGCAAACAGAAGGAGATTCTGGCAGGCTTGCTCTTCTCCAAGGATTCCGTCGTTTCGTCGGTCCACATGTGGGGACATTTACGGTGGAGCTTGCAAATGGTGGTTAGACGGGGAAAATCCCTGATCGTGTGCACTTTGGAAGGCACTAGTTGGATTCCGTTTGCGTCTACCTTTAATCCAAGGAAGTCCATTTCCGACTTTCCGTGGACACATTTGTCGACGTTAAAGGGCAAGCATTAAACGTTGAGACGCTTGAAGACTGCGCTAAGATGCCACTCGTGTTCTTCCGGTGTCTTTGATGGGACGAAGAAGTCATCCAAGAATGGCAAGCATGTTCTCGATATTTCACTGGAATGTCTGCGAATCATTGTTAAAGTCAAAGTCCATTCAGGGATACTCAAACAAGCTGAAGGTGGTGATGACTGACGTTTTCTCAACGCCTTGTTCGACATTGTGGATGTGGTGTCCAGGGTCGTAAACAGGGTCTTACCATCGAGTTGAGTAATGAAGTCCATCAGGTTTGGCAGGGAGTGCCTGACTGAGACGGTCTGCTCATTCAACTGCCTATAGTCGCTTCATACCCGAAGTCTGCCGCCATTCTTCGTGACTACATGAAGGGTGCTAAACCAGCTGCTCAGATCATCTATTATACTCTGAAACTTCTTCTTGACAACTATGTACTTCTCTGGTGGATGTCTCCTGTCATTACTGTTCTAGGGGTTGTCCCTTCGTCTCTATACGGTGCACATCGGCGTGCCCAAAGGTCTGCGCAAACGTGTGGACAGGTGATGTTCGGGAAGTTCCGCAGGATGTGAGCCTATGGACAATCATTGGGGATGGTGGAGATCGAAGGTTCGCAGAAAGTGGAGACTCTCCCCATCGACTTGAGACCGGAATGCTTGGACGTACACGAAGAACTTTTGGTGGAACAGGAGGTTTTTGACGTGTGTGGGACAACCTACACCAGCTACCACGAAGGCCTGAGGAAAGATGTGCTTGAGACCAATGTGTGATTGAGCTTCTTCTCGTCATAGGTATGGATAGCGGTGTTGTTGACTTGCATCGCTGCTATCAGAGCATCCTAAGCTTTTTCAACTCCTCTAGGATGGCGTCGTTGCTGGAACGCGACGAGGGTAATGGGATGTGGTGGCGCATGGGGGTAGTAAAATGGTATTATATATATATATATATATATATATATATATATATATATATATATATATAATTGTTACGTCGGTCTGTATATTGATTTTTTTCTCTCGAAATTTCACGATAATAAACACGGAGATGGGGAATTGTAAAACTATTGTGCACTTAAAAGCCTTGCCAATAAAATACCGTCATAAGGGAAATCAGCTATGGAGATTGTACTCATGGCACGATTTTCGAAAAACTCATCAAATGTCCATCGATCCTAATTAGTATACGTTCAAAATTATATATATACTTATATACTTGTCTGTTACCACTCCAGCGGTAGCAATTTTTGTTTGATCTTTACTGAACTCGATTTATGTTTTATGTAAAACTAAATGCTAAATTCTTCAATGGGTAACAATGGACAACTGGGACGGGGGAGTTTAGAGATGAATTCCAAAAATTCAAAATATCCGTTTACAGAAGCAATGTTATTTGCATTTAATTTTCTATAAATGTTGTTACAGATTTATATTCAGTATCTTGATTATTAACCGAGGTATTTGTATTAATTAATTTTCTGCATTTAGAAAACCCCCACTCCTACTCAGATCAGAATAGCTATTGAGGTCGCACTCATGACGCGAGTTTCGAAAAATTTCCTCAAATGTCCATCGATCCTACCCAGGAGATGACGAAAATGAAGTCCGTTCAAAATTATATGTATATATGTCTGTTAACGCTCTAGCGGTCGCACTTTTTGTTTGATCGTTACCAAACTCGGAATTTAATCGTTTTATGTAAAAAGGAAGATCAAGTTCGTTAATGGCTGAAATCGGACAAGAGGGAGGGGGGGGGTTTAAGGAGGGATTTTTGAAAATTCAAAATTTCTCCGTTATTATGCGTCAGATCGAAAAATTGTATAGAATCAATCTTATTGCAAATTAAATTTACTATAAATATTGTTCTATAAATTTATTCTGTATCTTGAATATTAACCGAGATATTGGCATTTGTATTCTTTATGTGGTCAGCAGGAGTCGACTATGTTCGGGAATTTCCGCCGAGAGCTCTGGCGGCCTTTTCCATAACTATTCGTCCCTCTTGAATAGGTTTAGAGATAAGATTTATCTACTGGAAAACGTCACGTGGGAAATCTGCTTAGTTTACGCAGCCCCTGCGTGACCAACTTTTTTATCATGAAACACTCTATACTAAGTTTATATACCATAAATTGTTTTCAAGAGACCTTTATTACGCGAGGTACAGCCAAATTCGTAGTGTGATAACGGGATCAATTATGATTTTCTTGTTTCGAAAATGTTTATTCGACCTATAGCAAACACGACATTTAACTGATTCAGTGTAGACTAAAGAAATTTCAGTTGTTATTGGCAGAAATTGGACATGGATTAGTGAAAGTATAATTCAAAATATTTTAGCAGATTTCCCTTAAGGGAATTAGCTAATGAGGTCGTAGTCATGACGGAATTTTCGAAATTTTTCTCCATCGATGCTACCTAGTAGATGACGAAAATGAGGTCCGTTCAAAACTGTGTGTGTGTGTGTGTGTCTCTATATATATATATATATATATATATATATATATATATATATATATATATATATATATATTTGTCTGACTCGATATTTAGTCGTTTTATGTAAAAAGAAAGATCAAGTTCGTTAATGGCGGAAATCGGACCAGTGGGAGAGGGGGATGGTTAGAGGGGAGTATTTTCGAAAATTCGAAATGTTTCCTTTACTATACGTCGGATCGAAATATTGTATAGAATTAATCTTATTGCGAATTACATTTACTATAAATATTGTTATATACTTTAATTCTCTATCTTGAATATTAACCGAGATATTTTATTAAATATGGGCGGATAACGGAGTGAGTTTCCCGCCATAAGCTAGGTCGGCCGTTTCCTGTTCGGCCCTCGTGAAATTTCTCTATTGTAAAAATTCTTGTGGGAAATCTGCTTAAGTTTACACAGCCCCTGCGTGACGGACTTTTTTTAGCAGATTTCCCTCAAGGGAAATCACCTATTGAGGTCGTACTCATGACGCAATTTTCGAAAATTTTCTTCAAATATCCATCGATCCTTCCCAGGAGATGACGAAAATAAGGCCCGTTCAAAATTATATATATATAGGAAACACTATTTCCAAAGAACTCCATTGTTGGAATGAATTTGGCGAAAAACTATACTGCTCAAAAATGAATAGGGATATTGGTTATTTTTTCTTATCCTATTAAATCGATCTTAATTAAATTTCTTTTTTATGGGGAAAAAAGACAATAATTTCTAATAAATATTAATGATATTTATACTAATAATAAAAAAAAAAATATGCTAGGCCCCATACATACCACAAAACAGCCAATATCCCTATTCATTTTTGAGCAGTTTAGTTCTTTGCTGGCGAAAGAGTCAAATGACATATACATTAATTGAAACAATACCTTTAGAAGTTGTAACAAATAGCAATCAATACTAATAACATTTTCATCACTCGGATTGGAAAGTAGATACTTTCGATACCAGCTGGGAGATAGGAAAGTAGGCCTTTACAGATCTCAAAATTTAGCGGGAGGTTAAGTGACAAACATATGACTTTACACGCCTAGGGACGAAAGTTTTCGACTCGCAGTATTTACTACTATCAACACTAGGTTTGCTATCGTTTCTTTTTAATTTTACGTTGTAATTGCGCGAAAATGACCGTCAACATCCCTGAAAAGTTAACCCTCCGTCGGGCGCGTGATCTCTCAGATACACAGTTTCTAGAAAAATATTTGCCACTCCTCCTAGCAGAGTGGTGGTGTAGTACTTTGAGTTATGTGGTTTAGAGGACCCCCCCCCTAAAGGTCAGTAGTGTCACTGTGTTCGATGGACTCCTGTGTTTCACCTGTCATTCAGTTTAATCTCCTAGATACCACGCGCCCGATCTCGTAAGTTTTTTTGTAATCTGTATTTCATAAATATATACATCAATTAACTTTCTCTTTATTGAATGGAATTATATAAACAAATTTTTTATTATTTTGCTCATACATGAGCTTTTAGAAGAACTTATTCAAGAAAATATTGTATGACGCAGTGAGAACAGTAGACGTTTACCAACCTAACTAAGGACGAAACTTGAAGAGTACAGAGGCTCATTGGACCATACATTGAACTCAAGTACAGAACAGCATAAAAAAAGTCCCTCTACTACAATGAACTAAAGCAAATGATATGAACCAAGCAAAACTGAAAAAAAATGTAGGTTTACTCATTATTCTTGTGAAATTTGCAAAAGCAAAATTTTTTTACAACATAGTTCCACGCCTTGACCTAATTGTAATGCAGCTCTGCAAAAGAGATAATAATTAAACTGGTATTTTTAAAAGGATTTGTACATTAAAATTTAGATGATTTTTAATAAGTCTTATCTAAAAGTGATTTCGTGCTACTTATTTTTGAATGAAGTTATATTTAGATATTTTGTTTATATTTTTCACAAATTGAAATGAATTATGAATAATTAAGACATGTGCATTTAAACTATTTCTTTTGGTATTTGTATGTTTTAATTATATTTTAAAAATTATCGTCCACGGTTTTAATAACAATGAATCTATAACGAACTTGGTTATATTATCTACCATGATTTTTTTTATTATAGTACGTGTCAATTTTGAAAATTGTTTACTTCTCTCAAACAAATACGTCCTCAGATATGATTTCTAATTACACACTGAACATTTTAGTGCAAAATATTTATTAAAAAACTGTATTTCCGTAAAAACGGTTGAGGTTGTATCTCTGAGATACACGCGCCCGAAGGCGGAATATTCATGACGCGCCCGACCGGGGGTTAACTGATTCCCTATTACCCGGGAAATCCCGTAAGAGATACGAGGAAGAATATCTTAAGATTTGTGAATGGTGCTATAGTGAAAGTGTTGAGCCTGACCATGTTAATGATGAAGTGATGTAAGTATACCTTTCAACTTTATCGAAGAAAATGATACCCTCTTCGTTATGGAGTAAATATTCCATGTTAAAATTGTGTTTAAAAATAAAGAAAAATTTGGATGTTCGAAAATTTTCTAAATCGATAGCATTCTTAAAACAGCGCAACGTAGGTTATCATCCCAAAAAATCTAAAGTCTTTAGACAACGTGAAATAAGAATGTTCCTGGACACTGCACCTGATTCAGAGTGGTTGTTAACAAAGGTTATTTTACTTGTAGGTATTTATGGAGCATGCCGTTGTGACGACCTTATAAATTTAAATGTAGAAGATTTTAAGGATAATCGAAATTTCTTTATAGTCTTTCTTAAAGGTGGCAAAACAAATATTGAACGCACGTTCATTATTACTGACGCAGATTCCTCATTTCAGATATGCGATATTATTCGAAAATATTTGTCCCTACGGCCGCCACACATAAAAAGTAAACGATTTTTAGTTGCCTATAGGAATAGAAAGTGTGCTGCTGAAAATGTCGGTAAGCATACAATATACAATGTGCCAAGAAAAGTAGCAGAATTTTTGAAGTTGGAAGACGCCGAGAGTTTTACGGGCCACGCTCTCAGGGGATCTTCTGCTTCAATGTCAGTTGAAGGTGGTGCTGATTTACTCACACTAAGGAGACATGGTGGTTGAAGATCGTCGACCACTGCCGAGGGCTACATAGAAGACTCAGTAGCTAGGAAAGTAAAGGTAGCAAAGAAACTGTTCAATCAGGGAGGAACATCATCAATGGAAATTCCAAATGTTGCAGACCAAGAAATTGATTTTTTTACAGTTGATGATCTATTTCGGGATACCAATAGTGAAGATGAGGACAATAAAGAGGACCAATGCTTAAATAAAGTGTCCATTAAAAACACACAAAAGAAGAACCTAAATAAAAAAAAAAACACTAACTTAACGGGTTAAACATCACCAACAACCAAAACTGTACAATTAATATTAACCTGACCCTATAAAAATAAAGTGTTTTTTATTACATAAATAAACTTTCTCCTTTTTATTAATGTATTTTGAATTATTACATTTCAAAGAGTTATTAAACCTTAAAATATTAAATTAAACTTGTCTACGGTGAAGCAGCTGTTACCAATAATGGAAATATTAATTATTAAAAGATTCACAAGTTAAAAACCGCCTTAATATGCGTTTTTGCCTCGTGATGAAAAGTATTGCACATTACTCGTGACTTTACGATGCTCGATCGAATTAACAGGCTCGGCTTCGCCTCGCCAGTCAAACACGATCTCGCAACGTAAACTGCCACTTTCGGCCCTAGTAACGTAATATACTATTAATGGGACAGTTCTATTAGTAGATTAATACTTCGAAATAATATTTAGGTAGTAATAAAAAAAGCAGGGGCTGCGTAAACTAAGCAGATTTCCCACGTGAAGTTTTACAATAGAGAAATTTCACGAGAGCCGAGCCATTCAAGGAAACGACCGAACTAGCTTTTGGCGGGAAACTCTCGTCCGTTAGGTGCCCAGATTTAATAAAAATGCAAATATCTCGGTTAATATTCAAGATAGAGAAAAAATGTACATACTTAACAATATTTATAGAAAATTTAATTTGCAATTAGATTGCTCCTGTAAAGTTTTTCGATCCGACGTATAGTAACGGAGATATTTCGAATTTTCAAAAATCCTCCCCTCTAAATCCCCCCCTCCCACTGGTCCGATTTCAGCCGTTAACGAACTTGATCTTTCTTTTTACATAAAACGAATAAATATCGAGTTTGGTAACGATTAAACAAAAATTGCAACTGCTAGAGTGGTAACAGACAAATATATATATATATATATATATATATATATATATACAGTTTTGAACTTAGCTCATTTTCGTCATCTAGTAGGTAGGATCGATAAATGTTAGAAGAAAAATTTCGAAAATTCCGTCATGAGTACAACCTCAATAGCTGATTTCCCTTAAGGGAAATCTGCTAAAAATAATACAATAAATGGAATATTTGAATGATTAGATTAACTGATCATTTTCTGCTGGACTAACATTTTAGCAGATTTCCCTTAAGGGAATTTTTTTTTCTGCATTAACTAAAATAGATGACTTTTTTTTAAGTTTCAACCTCTGGTAAACTCTTTTATAATAATCTTCTTACTTTAAGTAACTGAGTCACTAAAAATCTCATTTATAGTATATATTTCAATTTATATTTACGCAGGGTTCTTGCTCTGGCAGAAATAAAGAATAGACATGGAGATGACATGAACAGTATCATAACAAGCATGTCGGAGATATGCATAGTTGACTAGAATGAAAGACTTTTTATGAATAAAATTGTCTTTTGAACAGTGAAATAATAATAAAATACCTTAAAAAGCTAACTTTGATGAATAATTGAAAGATTTTGTTAATATTCAGTTTCTTTTTCTGAAATTTCATACACTTGATTTGATGGATTGGCTTGGAAACTATATCAAACAGTTTTGTTTTAACTATCTTTACCTTTTTATCTTAATTTAAATTGGCTTATTGATGCTTAAAATAAAAAGTATATATAATATAACTCCTTAAAAAGCTAGAAATTTACTATGTACCCTTTTAGAAAAAAGCTTTAGTCCACAATATTAATAGTCAGTCAAACTGACTAAAGGGAGAAGGTGTCATTAATTTTTAATGGACAAAACATCAACAACAAAAATTAAGTCACACAGAAAATAGACTAAAAATGAAAACTAAATCACAAAGTTTAATGATTTTGGCATTTTTTAAGAATAAAATTACCTTGCAATCTGCGAAATAAAAATTCGAATATCTCAAAACTCTGAGTTAAGATTTTTTTTTCTTTTCTTTTTTCAATATCATGATGATATTTTGTTTTTTTTTCTTTCCAAAATTCGAAATGGACTTTGAAACCAAACTTTTATGTTCTTTTAGACTTCCATGGCCTAAATCATGATTATTTTAGTATTTGGGTATTATGGTATTTTCTACAGTCATGCTGCTAGCTTCTTCAATGCACCTCAACATAGAACGAGGATCAGCTGTTCTATCTAACGTATTTATACTTGAATATTTAATAGATAATAAGATAGATTCAATAAAATTGACTTTATATTATTCTTCGATCCGATTTATAATAACGAAGATATTTAGAATTTACGAAATCCCCCCCCTTTGAACCTTCCCTCTCGCTAGACCAATTTCAGCCATTAACAAACTTGACATGGTGTGTCATTCCAGCACGAGTGAAATCTGCTTTTCAACCCATATGTGTTCAAGTTTGCATACTGGATGTATTAAGATTAATTGAACTAGAAATAACTGAGATTTGCTTGGTCGGCAGATGTTACTCGACTGCTTTATTGTTCTTTTATTTAAAACATGTGTTATATTAAAAAAACACAAATAAAAATCACATGTTTACTAAAGGGGAAAATTAAGTAAATAATATGTTTTAAGAAAAAAATAACAATTAAAGAGTTAAGAATTAGCATCAAAACGGGTAACATCTCTGTAAATTCTAATTTAAGTTATTTTAGATACGTTCGTACCTCTAGTGGCAATACATTTGAAGAGTCATACTTATTACATTCTAACACTATAACGTACTCATTAATATATATTAAAATTCGTTCACTTACAACTGTATTTAAATCTCTTGATACAGAAATCAAAACGAGAATAGTCAAAGTCATTATTGGCAACCAAATGATTACGATCAAGTTGACAGGTTCCAATAAATGTACGGGCAAAATAATGATGTACAAATGAACCACTTCCGACATGAAGAGAACTATTATTGCAAGAAGGACATGTAGTCCGTAAAAATCTTGGACAGTTTCTGTGGTCCTTAGTAGAAGTTCCAATTCGGAAATGAACAGGTGAATTCGTCTCTCTTCAGCTAGAGAAGTATAGTAACTGAGTAGAAGAGTCTGAACGATACAATATTGATGTATGAAACAAATCAAGTAAATATCACCCAAGAAGTTTACAAGGATACGTTCAATTATTAAAAATTCAAATTCTGTGTAATAAAAAATAATTGCATAGCACAGTGTCGTCCAAAGACCAATTACGTAAACAACAAGAACGTAATAGCGCATTCCAAACGACTTTTTATCGCACTGATTATCATTTATATAATTTATAAATACCATCATACTATTCTTTTTCCATACTGGAGCATTAATAATTAACACGGCAAGGAGGCTAGCGAGAATAGTGGAACCTCCTTGGTATAATTGCATCCAGGGAAGTGACAATATGTCTGGTGGGTTGAGAGAGCTGTGAGTCAGGGCTAAAAATAGAACAGTACTGATAAGGATTGATAAGAATAAACGTGTCTTTGAGAGTTTAAATGAGTTGTCATAAGGATAGGCGCCAACAATTTTGGAAATGGTCAAGGCGTGCCTCAATGCCTTATCGGGGGAATACATCTCTAGGACTGACTCAATTTCTTAAGTACAATCGATATGTATGCATATAATGATAGTAAACATTTGTTGCTTCGATCGATTAAAAGAAAACATCTATTGGTAGAGGAAAATACTTTTATAGATAATAAAGCATTTACATTAATACATTATAGATGTCTACAATCTCAATTATTTAAATTTCAATAATACGCTGACCGTATAATATGGTCTATAACAATTTTTTGTAAAGCAATAAATATCATTCAAAACTCAGGGATGAATTCTTCTAACGTTGATGACAAGCAACTTCTCAGAGGTAAAGAAAAAAAAATTAAATTGATTTACTTAAAGGCTGTCCCTCAGTCGCTAATTATAATACACCCAACAGTTTGATCTGAAGTTGGTTTCTGAGTACAGAACTCAAATACTGGTTCCAAATGTTTTCTATCCCCATTATAAAGGGAACGATTGACGCTTCGAAACTGTGGTGTAGTGGTTGAAACGTCAATTGATTTGTGTTTTAGATATAGAACAGTGTTTTAAAGAGAGTGAGCGAGCGGAAGCAAACACATGCAGACTGCTGAGATTGCACTACTGAAAATGGGAGCGCATTGTTTTGCTAGTTTCTAGACTGTGAACAGTTTTTGTGCTATGCTAGTGCTACAGCTCTGTATGCTTGCCTTGGCCCCCCAGAGGGCCCTGTATTGTAATTAGTGTTAAGCTTAATATATGCTGTATGTAGTAGTAATACATTTTGCATGTAGTAGTATGTGTAAACTTAGATTTAGGATATTAGAGCAGTTTAGCCTATATATGTATGTATTTTTATAAATATATGTATGTACCAATCAGCGGTGTCTGTGCCATTCGCGATTAGCCAACATGAAAACTGGTGACAGGTGTGTGGGGTTTGAACCACGTCGTGTGTGTTAGGCTACGTGCGAGGCTAGGAGAGGGGCTCTAGTTAAGTGAACGAAGTGTACGAGGCTAAGTTCAACTGTACTATAGGCGCTCTGGCGATTTTAGGCGCTACAAATGAGAAATGACCCACGCAGAGAAGCATCCCTGAATGAGCATAGTGGGGCTGTCCCATTGGAAAGAGACATATAGCTAGTATTGCCGGGGGGGGGGGGCGACATCGAGGCCTGCCCATTGCAGATATTTTTGAGTAGTTTGGGGACAGCTGCAAAGGCTGGTGCGGAGACTGAAGATAACACTCTTTTGGTAGCTGAATCAAAACACGTAGGAGAGGCTAACGCCTTTTTGCAAAGCTGTCCAGACATAGTTACATTCCCAGCACCAAAGGAAGCATTAATGGGCCGTTATGGGACGCACTCGGACCGGATTAATATGCCAGGGCATTACACTCTGCAGTACAAGGCCAGGGCGTATCGGCTCGAGATTTTACTGATCGATGTCGAGTTCTGGGAATTAAGGCGTATGAAAATCCGAAGGAAGCCAATCCCTGGACCGGTACACAAATAGAACAGGTGGTCAAATCGTCGTACATTAACGGGCTTAGGATCGAGAGTGGTAAGCAACTTAAGTTCTCACTACCTCGACCGTTAAGCGAGGCAATAGAACGAGACATTCTCATAGTGTAGGTACAAGAGAAGCAACCACGATCGGAGTTTCTTGTAGTAGTCCAAACAAGTAGCCTTGATGGTCGGGGAACTGTTTCAAATCGGTGGCTGGGGCTATTTCGCGTGGAATTGTTCGACTCCAAAAGACGATGGCAGGATTGAAGGAGCCAGACCAACGGGGAAAGGGTTTCTCACAGATCTACCCCTAAATTCTCAGACATAGCGAAGCCTTGTCCGACCTGAGGACAAAGGATATAGATAGATTTCGTGTGGAAAGGGTGACAACGGAAATCAATCAAGATGTTAAAGGCATACCTTTGCAACGGAAGCGTCCTAGCATTCCCTGACTCCACCTCTAGAATAAAGCGTTGGAAAATCAAACTGGAGGAGTTCTAGTACGAACCGGTCTACCGGCCAGCTAAACTCCACCTTGACTCTGACACTTTAAGCCTCCACGTAGCAGCAGTTAATCCCTTGGGAACACAGGAGGTAGAGGTAGGACCAGCCTGGGATCATAACAGAATTCCCCAAGCCCAACAGATGGACAAAGAGGTGCAGGAAGACTGTGAATAGCTTCGGGAGGAGTATTCTAAGGAATGAGGACGGTCTCCTCTACTTCCGATCAGACGGAGAACTCCGAATGCTTGTACCGAGAGACATGGTGTAATATATATTCAGTCGACCACATGATACCCCCATGGCTGGGCAGCCCGGAAGAACAAAACTGTTAATGACCCGCCTGTATTATTGGCGACCCTGGATAGGTACCGCTTGCGACTCCTAGAGAACCTTCGGAACCGTTAGAGGTTGTATCACTCGACATCATAGGCACTCAGGTACGAGGATGTGCTACCTTCTCACGTTCTTGACCACTACACCAAACCCATGCCAAAATACAATCAAACGATGAAGGAAGTGTATAGGTAGTTCGATACGGAAATTGTATAGCAACATGGCGCCGTACATTCCAACCGACCTTGGGACAAATTTTACGTCACTGCTGAAGGAGGTTTATAGATTGCTTAAGATAACTAAGCTAATGAAAACGGCATACCAGCCCCCTGTGCAACGGAAAGTTGGAACGATTTCATGGGACACTTGAACACAACGAATCGATCTTTCAGTTTGTGCGTAAAGATGGACGAGGCTGGGACATATTGTCATGGCCTATAACAATACCCACCCCTTATTTCTCAACGTCAGTCAGCCTGAATCGTGTCGTTTACGGGCGGGATGTCTGGGCACCAGTCGACTGTGACACCAGCTTTAGGGGAAGTCCGGTGACGGATGTCGACGGTTACTTAAAGAGATTGACGGCACGGCTGAAGGAAGCGTGGTCGGTGGTACAAAAGTCTTCCGAAAAGGACCAACAAATCAAGAGAGCCACAACGACCGAAAAACAACAAACCTCGCCTGCTGGACAAACCGGTTAAAAGCGTTGTCGGAGATATTACACGATTTCCCTTAATACCCTAACCGACCAAAAGGCGTAATAATGGGGCTTGAGCATCCGTACCGGGGACGAAAGAGTGCTCCCTGACGACAAGACACGTGGGGCCAGGTGAAAGCGAAGAGGACGATTATTACGTCTTCGCAGGAGAAGACACACACATACCGAGGAGGAGGATGGTTGTCCCCGTACTCCAGATCCTCGTGAAGAGCTGAATCCTTATGCCTCCTCAGCGACGTCGCCGATGGTCGAGGCAATTTTAGAGCAAACATGGGACCCCCCGATAAAGCAATTCCAGAGTGGTCCGCGTATGTTTTGACCACGAACATAACGGTTCCTTTTCTAGTTGCAGGATATGCAGCTGAAAGAGGACTGCTATTCTTGTGAGAAAAGGATGCTCTAATCACTGGGCACCTATGGGTCATTGCGGTGGAACTCAATGAGCCAATTTGGCATCAAGAATGGAAAGTTTTGCGAAAACGAATCGCTATTCGTTCGTTATCAACGCTATGGTGCGGTAGTATATTTGCGGGTAGTCCGGAGAAGAGTTCTTGTCCGAGGGGCATGAGGACGAACCCAACCACTTGGAGAGAGTCACAGAGGAACTCATCGGCGACAAAACCACAGTATTGTTGGGGACGTCATTGCCGCGAGGCTACTTTTCGAACAATCGGAGAATTCCAAACGCCAAGCCCTACGCGCCACCTTAGCAAACCTTAGTTAGGGGCAAGGAGACTTACACGCGTAGTGGAACAGCAATTGTCAGTAACACGGTCTCTAGATCGACGGACACAGGGCACTACCGCGTGTATTAAAAACGTTACAGACACAGTGCTCTTCAATGCTAGGGACTTGGAAGGGGGGGGGGCATAAAACGGCTGGCCCATGAAACTCAACTAAATCGTGTACATGATGATAGATAAGATAAATCAAGCGATAAGGACTATATTGATCGACGTGTTGTCGACGAAGCCCAAACCTTCCTGGTAAAACTGGTGGAGGCCATGGATATGGTCACCATTGGGAGGGTTAGTAGTGGGCTCATGCTTCCAGTTCTCTTGTCTGAGTTGCTTAGCCAGGTTAGGTCACAGCTACCACCTGGACTGTCCATAGTAGCTGGAGTGGCATGGAAGGTTCCATTATTCGGGCCAAGGCAACAGCTACGTCAACTTCCATTATATTGTTACCAGACGATCCCCTACGAGAGCACCGCCAGAACATCAGGATCTTCTCCATACACCCTTGGCCGGCTTACCATTCTGATGTCTCGAGATATTTTTGGCGAGGGAAAATCTCCAGTTCCATGCCTGGTCGAACCTGCCGTGCCATAGAAAGAGCTTGAGCAAAAGTGGAGTATTTTGAAATATATCAAGGACTTAGCCAACCTGAGGAGCTAGAGGGAGAGACTCGTGAACGGCCACCTTCGGAGGTGGGGAACCTTGACCGGGGGGCTTTTATTCTTGTACTCGAGGGCATCGCTGAGCGATTAGTGGGTATGGGACCGGTCTATGGCCCGGCTGTCCTGGCTCATGTTCTCAGGCAATGTATTGCTGGGGAAGATGTTGCTGGATCGCTGGGACAGTGGATTGGGCTTCACCTTGCAGGCAAAGATGAGCCGCCTCGGAGAGGATGTCAGGATTCGGTGAATCCTGCGGGGCGGGAGTATGGCCCCTGACGGAGAAATCCCCGGCGTGTCGACTACGCCAGGATCCAGAATCTCTGGAATAAAGATAAGAAGGCGGCGGTTGCCGAGATCCTAGGAGAAGCTAAACCCGGTGGTACTCATGGAGTAGGCGAGCTGGAGGCTTACTGGGCACCCATTATGGAGGAGAGGTCGAGCCCCTGGACGGCTCCCCGTGCTGAAGGACCTAGGATCAATGATGCATCCAGTATCTGGACGCCTATCACGCCGGAGGAGGCCGCAAGGCATATGCCTGAAAGGGATTCCGCGACTGGACTGGATGGTGTTTCAGCAGAGAAATGGCGGGCGGTTCCTGGCGTGCTGCGCGAGGCTGTCCTTAACTGTGTCATGGCCATTGGTAAGGTTCCGTGTGGGCAGCTTCGTGCGCGGGTCACGATGATCCCCAAATCAGACAGTCCAGTTAGCCCTGGTGACTACCGGCCGATCGCTGTGGCCTCTGTTATTGTCCGTCATTTGCACAGAATTTTGGCATTCAGGCTGGCATCAATCGTCCAGCATGTTCCGGAACAGAAAGGGTTTCTGAGTGGCATTGATGGGGTTGCCTGCAATGTTTTTCTCTTGGACTCTGTGCTCCGGAATGCTTGGAGGAAGAAACGGAACATTTGCTTAGCAGTCCTGGATGTCAAAAAGGCTTTTGATTCTATCAGTCGTCATGCGATCCTGGCTGTTGCTAGAGCCCGTGGTCTACCTGAAGGTTTTGTTAGATATCTTGATGGTATCTATGCAGGGAGCGTCTCGGTGATATATGCTGGAGGTCGGTGTTCGAGGGACATTTTGCCTGGCCGTGGGGTCAGACAGGGTGACCCGCTCTCACCGATTTTATTTAATATGGTCATTGACCATGTGATTGAGGCATCACGGACCCGAGTCGGCTTTCTTTTGGGTACCGTCAGGCTGTCGTTCATTGCCTATGCGGACGATCTCATTCTTCTAGCATCCTCGGAAGAAGGTCTCAACGTGTCTCTGAGACGGCTGGAATGTGCGCTTCGGGATTGTGGTTTGGAGCTAAATCCAGGGAAGTGTGTCGGGTTGGAGCTTAGGTCCTCAGGCCAACGAAGGGTGGTCAAGGTTTGCCCGGCGTCGGGTCTTAGGGTTTCCGAACAGCCTGTTCGGGCTCTTGGAGTTGAAGATGTCTGGGTGTACCTTGGCGTCCCGTTTTTTCATCGTGGTGCGGAGCCTTTTGTGCCTAATTGGATGGACGTGATGTCTAAGATCGATAGAGCACCACTGAAGCCGCAGCAGAAAATGGAAGCTTTGAGGACTTACGTTTTACCCCGGTGGTTCCATGGGTTGGTGCTTGGAAAACCCAACCCGGTTGAGCTCCGTCGAATGGATGTGGGTATAAGGGCTTTTGTACGCAAATGGCTGCATCTCCCACGGGATTCCTGCAATGCATTTATTCATGCTGGTCGGAGGAATGGTGGGACTGGAATTCCTTCGTTCGCTTCAAATATACCCTTTCTTAGGGCCAAACGGTTAGGGTTCGCTGGTCACTTATTGGGAGAGAGGGGAGCGACGCGGGAGGTGAGACAAGGGCTTGGTGGGGGGTTAGTGCCACCTGAAAATGTCCTGGATGTGAACGTATCATGTATGAATGAGCTGTATGCAAGGGTTGACTGTAAGGATTTGAGTGAATGTAGAAAGGTGACTGCCTCTACTGCATGGATGGGTTCAAGAGCGGCAGAATTGTCGGGAAAGCAATTCGTTGCTTTCTCGAGGATTGTGGGAGGGGCAATCCCTACCAGGATGAGGACATCCCGGGGTCAGCCGGAGCGGAGGAGGAATGCCACTTGCCGAGCTGGTTGTGACTCCCTGGAGACGATGGCCCACATCATGAGCATCTGCCCATATACTCGCAGGCTAAGGATATACCGGCACGACGAGATAGTGAGATTTGTAAGGCGGGGCTTCGTCATGAGAGGGTGGCACACGTGGCATGAAAATGTTTTTATTACCCCACAGGGTAAATTTAGGCCGGACTTGGTCGTGGAATACAAAGGCAAGGCCGCGATTATTGATGTGCACGTGGTCACCGCGGCAGGACCCCTGGAAGACAGCTTCTTTAGGAAGAAAAGCAAATATGATCAGCTGGAGCTGAAGATTGCTGTTGCCAAGCTCGCTGATGTGGAGCCAGGCTTGGTGAGGGTTCTGCCGGTAACCCTGTCTTACAAAGGCGTCTGGTGCAAGAAGAGTGCAGATGGACTGCGAGAGCTGGGAGTGAGTCAAGCTACACTGGAGTGGATCACCATCAAAGTGCTCAGTGGAACCTGGTTCGTGTGGGCCAAGTTCAGTACCTTTCCTCGAGGCTTCAGAGCAGCTGGCAGACCAAGAGAAGGTGTTGGATAGGCTCGACAAGTATGGTGGCAGTGTCCCAAATCTATGGTGTGCTCATTTCAGGACGAACCTTGGAGCGACGCTTCGGCGCAGAAATCAGTGATTGTTATTTATTTATTTAAGTATGTTTTGTTGTTTTCATTTATTTTATTATCAAGAGGTTTTGTTTATATATAGTATGTTTCTATATGTTTTATATTTTTCTGCTGGTAGCTTTAGTTTTAAGTAGGTTTTATTTCTAGGAGTAGTGTTTTATTTTGTTTTGTTTTCTCTTTATAGCTTTTTTTTATTTATTTTTTATGAGTATATTTATGTTCATGATGTATTACTTTTAAACAACTATGTTTGAGGCTTTTTTATTTTTTGTTGTTGCTGTTGTTTTCTTCTGTTTTATTTATTTTCTTTATATCTTTTTTTTTGTTAGATACGTCTTAGGTTAAGGCAAAGAACTCTCTTTTTTTTTTGGGTGCTAGCACCTTTTTTATAATGTCCTTTAGGGACATCCAAGGGGTTAGGGACCCCCTTATTAGTTGTGTATTTTATAAAGTGTTATAGGCTATGTGAATTATGTTGTTGTTATTAGTATTTTATTATTCTATTTTGTGAAATGTGTTTAAAACCCAAATAAACAAGTAAAAAAGTTATTTTTGGCGAGGGAAGATCTCCAGTTCTTCGCCCTTATGAAGGAGGGTGAGCTGGAGAAGTGTAGACAAGGACTGCTTCCGCAAGAAATGCCAAGCTCTTATTTCATGACCCAGACGTCAGGGACATAGCAGTGATGCAGCCGAAGACTGCTATGTGGTCCAAACAAACCCCTCTCGACCCCTATGAACAAATGTGGCAATTTAACCTAACAGCACCTACACAGGTCGTGCACATGTTCAGGTTAAGGCCGTTCCCCCACAGAGGTTCTTGCATTTTCATTCTATTCTTTATTTTCTTTTTATTTAGAATCCTATGTATTAAACCCTACTATAAGACCTAACAAGAGGGCGGGCATGAAGTATTTAGTGATATAAAATCTTAAATTGAAAATTGTATGAATAGTTTAGAGAATGCTAAAAAAGTGCGCCACGCTGGGACTGCGTTACCTACGCAGATTTCAAACCTGCGTCACAGTATTTTCATTTACCTCAATGCGTGATAATTATCCACAGGATTGAAGCTGACAAATAATTACGAGCGATTAAAGTATTTATTTATTATTGTATTTTTTTTTTTTTTTTTGGTTGGCATTATAAACCTTAAGATCTTATCCATCCTCGAGCTGGAATCGAGGGATTTACAATCAGTTTCACGTAGTGAGTGATCAGCTCTACGTACAGTTAACCAAGAAGGACCTGGTGTTAGTAGCCTCTAGTAAACTGATGGGCCTCATTTTAGCCGAGGGACGGCCTAATTTGGGATAACCAAATTCCAGTTTGTCAGTTAACGGTAACCAAGAGAATCAATGTTATGTAATCTAAAGATGAAGGACGCTCTACCACTGAAGTAAAGGCACCACCAATACTGTTATACCATTATTTAATTCTGAAAAAAAAAATAATATACTCAAATGCATTCAGCAATATAATAATAGTAAAAGTGAATGGGTGAGTAGAATTTACCTTTGAAGATAGCATCATGGAGCAGCTGATGACATAATATATTTTCAAACCGATAGCTGTTAACCAAACTTCGGCATGTACTTGCATCAAGACATTTTTGAATATAGGCAACAGTACAGAGTAGAGACCCATCACGAAAGAAGTGAAGAGCAAACACATACCCAGAAGGAGTTGCGGTCCGTAGAACTGCTGGACAGCTTCAGTTGTTCTTATCAGTAAAGAGAGATTTGTTATCAAAATATCCAGATCTGTTTTTCCGTTAAGATGGTTATAAAACGTGGCGAGATGATATAGCAGCCCACAATACTGATATAAGAATGAAATTATGTAACCATGAGTAATAATGTATAATGAAGAACTTTCTATCGAAAGAAATTCATATTCAGAATTGATCATCAATACGAAAAGAAAAACAGTACCTAATACAAATTGTTAACATTACAATAAATATCATTCGAGTATAATGTACACGACGCATGGGTTTTAAATTATATGGACGAGCAGCTTCTTCGATTCTATCTAAGTCTTTTACAATAGAGTTAAAAGTATTTTTCCTCAAGAATGGCCATAAAACAGTAAGTCCTGCGAACACAACACCTGTTGCCGAGATTGTATTGTCGTAGACTTTAATCCAAACTCCGATCCACATTTTAGGGGAGTATATTGTGCTGTGAATATTGAGAATGGCGAAGATGAAAACCATTGAAATAGAGATCAATGATAGTCTATTGGACTGATTGAACCTACAGTCGAAAGGAAATGCGCCAATAATTCTTGAAAAGTAAAATGCGTAACCAAAACCTTTGTCATTTGACTGCATACTAATGACTTCAAAATTAGATAAAAATGTTGAAACTCTGGTAATAAAATCTGAACTAAGATTAATTGGAAAGTAATGTTAAACCATAAAGCTACATCGGTGCAATTTGGCGGGGGTACTAATTAAGAACTAAAGTACAATTTCAGAAACCTGTAAAACATATTGAATTCTCCAACAATACATAGAGAATGCAACACACACCCATTATAAAATGAATGGATTTTAAAGATTAATTACATAAACAAACGTTATTGATTAGATATTTTAGGTTTTATAAATATTTCTTCAATTTGTCAAATGAAATGAAAACAGCTTCTAATGTAATAGACAACCGAATTTTATGTATTTATTTAGGTGTCCCGCAATTTGAGCGATTTCCACTGCTTGATGTCATAAAAAGTCCATCACGCAGGGGCTGCGTAAACTAAGCAGATTTCCCACGTGAAGTTTTACAATAGAGAAATCTGCCTAATAACAGCTGTAGTAGTAAGTAACCTCTAAACCTATTCACGAGGGACTAATAGTTACAGAAACGGCCACCAGAGCTCTCGGCGGAAAGGCCGAACATAGCCGACCATACGCAGAATACAAATGCAAATATCTCGGTTAATATTCAAGATACAGAATAAACGTATAGAACAATATTTATAGTGAATTGAATTTGCAATAAGATTGATTCTATACACATTTTCGATCCGACGCATAATAACGGAGATATTTCGACTTTTTGAAAATCCTCTCCTCTAAACCCCCCCTCCCACTGGTCCGATTTCAGCCATTAACGAACTTGATCTTCCTTTTTACATAAAACGATTAAATTCCGAGTTTGGTAACGATCAAACAAAAATTGCGACCGCTAGAGCGGTAACAGACATATATATATATATATATATATATATATATATATATATATATATATATATATATACAGTTTTGAACGGACTTTATTTTCGTCATCTACTAGGTAGGATCGATGGACATTTGAAGAAAAATGTCGAAAATTCCGTCATGAGTACAACCTCAATAGCTGATTTCCCTTCAGGAAAATCTGCTAAAAAACAAATTATTGGTAGATTCCGCTTATTATAAAAAATATCTGCAGTCATAGGTAAAAGAAAAACACAGTTACGTATTCTCAAGTGGATATTAATAGGAGCAGAAATCCAGTTCTTTTAATCTACAGTTCAATGATTTAATGTTAACTTTGATTGAAAAGTTGTGTCTCTTGGAAATGTTACATTATTGTGCTAATGTATGGGCTGTTGTCTTGCAAGGAGTTCTGAAAGGTTGATAGGTAAGTTCTTGTCAGTTATTAGTCTGCAGTCTGTAATTAAGTGTTTGATAGTTGTGCAATACATTGTGTACATTATGGTGGTCCAGTCCTAGTCTTGAGACGTCCCTGCGTTATAAGAGCAAAAACTACTTCTACTCTTCTAGTGTTATAATCCACTTGGAGCCATTCAGAAATAGCGTCTGGACAACAGAATAGAAGATAATTGAATTAAATGAGACAAAACTCTTTTCTACGTTCTTTTTTCAAATTGTTTTTCAATTACACCTAGAAAATCCGGTTGGTTTCCGTAGTTTGAATAATAACTAAACGCATATTTTAAATTAAAAATACAACGACATACAAACATAAGAATACAATTCATGAGATAACAGCAGTGGTTAGGTTATAAGTAGTTAATACTTATAGGTATTTAATTAATAACATTGGTATTCTTAGTTTTATGCATATGTATATATATATATATATATATATATATATATATATATATACAAATATAATAAATCCTATATTTTATTGATATATATGTGATGTTCTTCATATTGATTGAGGTAATAAATTTACTGACACAGCTGAAATTAAATATGACAATAGAGAAACACACCTGCAAGAAGGTATTCATTTTTTCACGAATCGATTTAAAACAAGTTGTAAGGTAACTTTGAAGGTCAAGTAATTCTAACCTTACCTTACCTTCGTTACTTTGTGAGATTTATGCAAATACGTTCTATTCACCCCCCCCCCCCCCGCCTTCTTTAGTTCATGTAATACTAAAATTTGAGTTATTAAAAGAGAAATTATTATTACAATTCAGAAGCCGATTCAGTTGGGAATTTATTTTAATTAACTGAAAGATTTCTCATTACCGTTTGGCGGTGTTGTGTTACTAGTATGCATATTTCTCTATTGTAAAACTTCACAAGGGAAATCTGCTTACTTTACGCAGCCCTTGTGTGACGGACTTTTTACACTTATCAGAGTCATCCCGGAGGTTAAACGGGAACGCAGCACGCAGTCTAGGACATTTCTTACGGTTTCAATTTCGAAACATTGCTGGACACAATAATCAGAAGTGTGTAAAGACACGGGTTATTACATCCCAGAACCTGGAGGATGTAATAACCCGTGGTGTTACCGCCATGAAATCGAGTAACAGAATACAGACATCGCATTTACCATGTATCATTGTTCACACACACAACTGCATTAACGATGAAATATATATTATTATTATTATTATAGATTAGGCAGCTGCAGCTAACGGACTATTTCATTTCAAGGAGTATATTCAGTCAGTTGGAACGATTAGAATAATAACTAAACTCAAATTCAAAGTAATAAATTTCTGGAAAATAGAAAGTCATTTTAGAATATCAGATCAATGAATAAGACTATTCTGAGACATTCGGATAAGCAGCTTAATCAAACACAAGTAATGAAATATCAAAAAGAAAAACTGACCTAGTAAGACTGAATCCTTATTCTCTGTATTTCATTGTTAAATAGGAGAACGAAAACCACGCGCCAGAAACTGTTACACAACTAATCTCTAAGATTGGTATAAAAAGAAACGTCCCGTAAATTCGAATGAAATAGAATCACTGTTATAACAAATTGCCAAAATACTAAAATAAGAATATGAGGACTGAAGTAAGAATGAAAGGCTTCAGTAACCGATAGAAGTTTTCCATATTTCTTAATGTCGAACGACGTTTTCAACTTTTCTCTAATAGATACAAAACATGCAATAAGATAACCATGCAGATCGAGCAATTGAAAAAGAAAAATATATTCGCAGGAGTGAAATGTTGTAAACAAAAACACATTTTCCAAGTCAAGAATACCATAAAGTCTGTAATCTGTAAGAGAAGTAAAAATACTTAATATACCACTGACCAAAGTCAGAGGAATCATATAATAATAGAACGTTTTTCGCTGAGGTATGGAAATGCATCACAAAAATAGCTCGTTTAATTTGCCCATATTTTTTATCAACGATTTAGAATTATTTTTTTTTAAACATCGGAGTAAAAAGAATGACTGAAATCACTCCATTGCTCACAATGTAGTAAGAGATTTGGTATATCGTGCTCCATATATCAATAATTTCATTTCTTGCTAAGTTAAACAGGCTGTGAAATAGTATTGCAATATAAATTGCGTAAAATAAAAATGATAGCATTTTGAATTTATTGGACATAATTAAGTAGTTCTCAAATGAATGAGGACATTGGATTGGGTTTTGGAAACCTGATCCCACGACTTATTCTAAGGTGTCCATCTTGTCGAATGGTTTTATTGGAATGAAATTACATTATACAAACTGTTATTGACTAATATTTTGACAAATCTATAATGAATTTAAAACACTTCTCGTTTAGTAACATTCCACTGCTTCAAGATTGTAGTGATCCATTCAGAGTTCTATTGAAATGACATAAATTAGTTATTATTTATTTATTAACTTCCACTTTTTGCAACTTAGGCTAATCGGGACGGGTTATCTACAGGTTACCACCCTTTTCTAGCCAGGGAGGAATTTTAGGACGTTATTTAATGAATTTCGTCACTAAATAATTTCCTTTGCCCAGGCAAGGATCGAACTCGCCACTCTAGGTTTACCATGTGAGATAAAGGTCAACGCTTTAACTCGTATGGCTAACCTGAGCCCCAAACATTAAATTATACAAACTGATATGTGCTAATATTTTGACAATATCTATAATGAATTTGAAACGTATCTTATTTATGGAAATTGCACATAAAACCTAAATACATAAATGAGGATTCAAGTTTGTGGAGTTAGGGAATGCGGTCTACCATAGTTCCTTAATCCCTGTACTTCAGGAAAGGATTTATGCTACGCTTTTCGAATTACGATCTTTAAATGTCCATTGATCCTACCAAGGAAATGAAGAAAATGAGGTGTGTGAGTGTCTATATATATATATATATATATATATATATATATATATATATATATAGGGTGTTGTTATTCTTTTTGGAGTTTTGGCCAATGATGTTGAAAAAGTCTTAGTTTATGCTGATATTTCGAGAATCTTTATTTTCTCTTCTTCGGGGCTGTAAAATTGCAGGTACTACTTTATAATATTGCACATTGTTATTACACGTTATTGTAAAAGGATGTTTTAGCAGATTTCCCTTAAGGGAAATCAGCTATTGAGGTTGTACTCATGACGGGATTTTCGAAATATTTCTTCAAATGTCCATCGATCCTACCTAGTAGATGATGAAAATAAGGTCCGTTCAAAACTGTATATATATCTATATCTATATATATATATATATATATATATATATATATATATATATATATATATAGATAGATAGATAGATAGATAGATAGATAGATAGATATCTATATATTTGTCTGTTACCGCTCTAGCGTTCGCAATTTTTGTTTGATCGTTACCAAAATCGATATTTAGTCGTTTTATGTAAAAAGAAAGATCAAGTTCTTAAACGGCTGATATCGGACCAGTGGGAGGAGGGGGGTTTAGAGGGGAGGATTTTCGAAAATCCGAAATATCTTCGTTACTATACGTTGGATCGAAAAATATTACAGAATCAATCTTATTGCAAGTTAAATTTACTATAAATATTTTTCTATACATTTATTCTCTATCTTGAATATTAACTGAGATATTTGCATTTGTATTCTGCATGTGCTCGGCAGCAGTGGCTACGTTCGGACTTTCCGCCGTGAGCTCTGGCGGCCGTTTTCGTAACTATTCGTCCCTTGTGAATAGGTTTAGAGGTTTCTTACTACTACAGCTGTTATTAGGCAGATTTCTCTATTGTAAAACTTCACGTGGGAAATCTGCGTAGTTTACGCAGCCCCTGCGTGACGGACCTTTTTCTATTACTTACGAAGACTAAAGATACCTAAACACTATTACACATGACTATTGCACTTAGGACTAGGGTTATAGTAACCTCCTTTGTTTTGTTTACACAGCCTTATGTTTTGTATATCTATAGTATATTGTCTTTGTTAGTTGAACTATATTATAATAATTTTACTGCAGTTGTTATATCATGTTAGAACTGTAGCAACCCTTAACTTAACCCCTACTAGCTGCCACGTGGTCTCAGTGACAGTGTTGCCAGGAACTATTTAACCTAAAACAATTAATCTAATTTTAAGGTGGCTACACTGCGAGCAACCTCATAATATCCTGTCAGTTAGTAGGTGAAATTGACCGCTTACTCTCGCAGTTGTGTTTGTTGTATTTTTGTGAACTCTGCTCCGAACCATTTTGTTGTTATCTATTCAAAGACCGATTGTTATTATGTATTGCATTTTGTGTTACTCAATCTTTTATTTTCCGACCAGTTGTTTGTTTTTGTTTTTTTATAAATTATAGTACCTTATTACTTTCAAGTTGTTTTGTTGTACGTTATAAAAACCCGTACATTAAAGAACTATTGTTATGTGTTTTAACGATTATTGCTATATTTTGTTAAAGCTATCTTCATGTTGTGTTAAGACTATTATCTTATTGCCACTTATATTATGTTACACCAGTTATTGTTATGTATTATTATAATTATTGTTGTGTTAAATTAAATAACAATTATTGTTATGCTATATTAAAGCTATTCTTAAGTTGTACCTAAGTTACTATTTTTATTGTTATATTTATTATGTTACAACAGCTATTTTTGGGTGGTATTACAATTATTGTTATATTTCATTAAAGCTATTCTTATGTTCTACTATAGTTACTCTATGTTCTTTATCGAAGCCATCTTTATGTTGTGTTATAGCTATTATGTTATATTATTCTGCTCTGTTACAATGATTATTGCTATATGTTACCACTATTATTGTTATATATTGTTAAATTTATATTCATGCTATATTAATGACACTATGTTGTTGTTATTTTCATGTTAGAATTATTATTCTATTATGTTAAAGTTAGCTATTGGCACTTAAGACAACCATGTGATTACTTTTGCCTGATTTGAGTATAAGCAAGTATTTGTTGTTGTGTAGGAATTGTTTTGTTTTATTGATGGTTAATTATGGTAACACACAACAATAACATATCTCTGGAATATGCTGGATGGTAGAGGAACCAATTGATAAGGATCAATAAGAAGGCCAAGTCCTCTACTGTTTTAGCAGATTTCCCTTAAGGGAAATCAGCTATTGAGGTTGTACTCATGACGAGATTTTCCAAATTTTTCCTCAAATGTCCATCGACCCAGGAGATTCAAAACTGTATGTGTGTGTGTATATATATATATATATATATATATATATATATATATATATACTAGCTCAGATACCCGGCTTCGCCCGGGAATTCATTTGAGGCTGAATGGTGATGGTATTTTTTTTATTTTACTTTGCACAATATTTTTACATTTACCCATCCCAGTGTTTAGGATTGATACTCGTCGTTGCCGTGGATTTGCTAATAATAGAATTATTTGTTCGATAAGGCTTCACTGTCTTCGATATTTTTATATTTCCCGTCTCTTATACATGTAAATATGGTGAATTTTTATTTCAGGCCTCCCTTATAACCCCCCCTTCCCGTTCAAACCTAAAGATTTTAATATAACTTATAATCATGGAAGAATTAATGCTAATTGTCATAACGAGTTTTGTTATGTTCGGTTCAGCCGTTAGTGCCCAATAAAATTGTTGGCTCCCGCTAAAGTTTTAACGTATAACTCATTTATACTTAGGTATACGACAAAAGTGTATATAACAAAAGTTACTCCAAATAACAAAATAAACAACTTTTGTTATGTTTATATTTGCGGAAAAACCAATAGGAAACGAAATATCGCTATTTTTAATTTCAGGCTTCCCTTATAACCCCCACTCCTGCCCGTCCATAGAAATGTTGGTGTGGCTTATTATAATGAAGGCCTCACAGCTAATACACATACGGAGTTATATTTAGTTCGGTTGAGTCTTTTATGGCAAATAATATTGTTGACTCCCGCTATAATTTTTAGCGTATAACGCATTTAAACTTCGGTATACGACAAAAGTGTATATAACAAAAGTTACTCTAAATAACAAAATAAACAACTTTTGTGATGTGCATATTTGCCGAAAACCCAATAGAAAACGAAATATCGCTGTTCGTCTCAGAGAAAATTAATATAGCCTAAAGTCTAAGTTGGGTTAGTAGTAATATACATACCAAGTTTCATAAAATTCGGTTCAGCCGTTTATGCGTGAAAAGGTAACAAACAAACAAACAAACATACACGAAAGAAACAAAATGCAGATATGCTGTCTATGACATGTGAAACGAAAAGTTATCGTGAAATTTCGCGAAAAAAATCACTCTACAGACACATTTTATATATATATATATATATATATATATATATATATATATATATACATACACACATATATATATATATATATATATATATATATATATATATATATATATATATATATATATATATATATATATATTTGTCTGTTGCCGCTGTAGTGGTCGCAATTTTTGTTTTATCGTTACCAAACTTGATATATAATCGTTTTATACAAAAAGAAGGGCGAAGTTCGTTAATGGCTTAAATCGGACCAGCGGAAGGGGGGTTTAGAGGGGGAGAATTTCGAAAATTCTTAATATCTCCGTTATTATGCGTCGGATCGAAAACTTGAATAGAACCAATCTTATTGCAAATGTAATGTTCTATAAATGTTGTTATGTACATTTTTCACTATCTTGATTATTAACTGAGATATTTGCATTTTTTAGTTTTCTGTCTTCAGTAAAGCCCCACTCCTACTCATCTCTTATTTTAAATATTCTGTTATGTTATGATGCACTTTATTTGAAGCTTGAATATCAAATATTGTTCTCATTGAACTTTTAAGTTTTGAGATAAATGCAAATACGTGGCGCACGTGAGAAATCTGCTTAGTTAACGCAGCTCCTGAGTGGCGGACTTTTTTTTTTTAATATAATGCAGAGTGCACTTTCGGAGTCAACGCTCCATCCTCAGTGCCTGCTGATTAAAGCTGCGTTGCCTGGACCAGCTGCGTTGCAGTCGCCCGGCGGTCGTGGTCCAGGCAACGCAGCTTTAATCAGCAGGCACTGAGGATGGAGCGTTGACTCCGAAAGTGCACTCTGCATTATATTAAAAAAACAGTAGAGGACTTGGCCTTCTTATTGATCCTTATCAATTGGTTCCTCTACCATCCAGCATATTCTAGAGATATGTTATTGTTGTGTGTTACCATAATTAACCATCAATAAAACAAAACAATTCCTACACAACAACAAACACTTGCTTATACCCAAATCAGGCAAAAGTAATCACATGGTTGTCATAAGTGCCAATAGCGTAATAGTCTTAACACAACATGAAAATAGCTTTAACAAAATATAGCAACACATCAAAAAAAAAATTGTTAAAAAACATAACAATAGTTCTAACATGATATAACAACTGTAGTACAATAGATCAGGATCCGCCCGGCAGTCGTGGTCCAGGAAACGCAGCTTTAATCAGCAGGCACTGAGGATGGAGCATTGACTCCGAAAGTGCACTCTGCATTATATTAAAAAACTGTAGAGGACTTGGCCTTCTTATTGATCCTGATCAATTGGTTCCTCTACCATCCAGCATATTCCAGAGATATGTAGTACAATAATTGGTGAATGTGTATTTTAGTCCCCCCCCCCCTTGGTGGCGCACGATGACGACGGCGGCCATTTTCTTTTTTAACTTCATCTTTTTTTAACACTTTAAAATTTCCATAATACGCCATCGGTGGTTAAAACCGTGGGTGGGGGTTTTGTTGTTCTAACATTATATTTGTTAACACTTTAAAATTTCCAAAATAAGCCATCGGTGGTTTTAAGCGAGGGCGGGGATTATAATGAAACAAGATGGCGGCGTAGGGAGGACTAAACTGCACTTTAGCCCAATAATTATAATATAGTTCAACAAACAAAGATAATACTACTATAGATATACAAAACATAAGGCTGTGACCCTGCTGTGTAAACAAAACAAGGGAGGTTACTATAAACCTAGTCCTAAGTGCAATAGTCATGTATAATAGTGTTTAGATATCTTTAGTTTTGGTAAGTAGTAATAGAAAAAACACCCTACCCAGGAGAAGACGAAAATGGTTCAAAATTATATACATTTGAGGAAAGTTTGGAAAATCGCGTCATGAGTATGACAGCAATAGCTGATTTTCCTTATGCGAAACCTGCTAACTGTATGGAACCCGAATTTTTGTAATTTCCTATAAATGTTGGACTATACATTTTTTTTTGTATTAACTAAGATATATGAATTTTTTTAAGTTTCAACCTTTGGTAGGCTCTCACTCATAATCATCTTCCTACATTACGATACTGAGTCACTAAAAATCTCATTTGTAGTATATATTTCAATTTGTATTTACACAGGGTTCCTGCTATGGCAGAAGCAAAGAATAGATTTAGAAATGACATGATCAGTGTCTTACAAGCACGTCCGAGATCTGCTTAGTTTACCTGTATGAAAGACTTTTTATGAATAAAATTGTCTTTTGAACGGTGAAATAATAATAAAATACCTTAAAATGGTAAATGCTCTAGAATAATTACTAGATTTTGTCAATATCCAGTTTTTTTCCCCCTGAAATTTCATAGACTTCATTTGATGGATTGGTTTGGAAAGCATATCACACAGTTATGTTTTAACTATCTTTGATGGGCAGTTTATCTGCATTTTTAAATTTTAATTGGGTTATTTACGCTTATAAAGAAAACTTTGTATAATATAACTACTTAAAAAGCTAGACATTTACTATGTACCAGTTTATATAAAATCTTTAGTATAAAGAAAAAATGTTATTCCACGCCACAATATTGTCAGTTTACATCCAATGAGCGAAGATTAATTTTTAATTAAAAAAATAATTAAGGCATGCATAAAATAGACTGAAAAAGGAAAACCAAATCACAAACTTTAATGATTTTTTCTTTTTTTTAAGAATAAAATTACCTTCCAGTCAGTGTAATAAAAATTCAAATATCTCAAACCACTGAGTAAAGGACAGTGCAGTACCGTGTTTTTGTGAACTTCAGTGATCGTGAGTTATTAGACTGTGCAATAAGGAGAACGGTGAAGCTATTGGTGAATACTATGAGCAGTAGTTAAGAATAATTAACCAAGTGTGTAGTACATTGTTAAATAAATTCTGCAGTGATAAAAACTCTAAAGCTTGTGTGTTTAATTTTGCAATCCAAAAGAACTGTAATAAACGTTGTTTATTACTGATTTTGTAAAAAAAAAAAAAACCGTAACAATATATTAATAATTCGTTTACTTACAGCAGAATTTAAATCTCTTGATACAGAAATCAAAACGAGAATAGTCAACGTTATGAATGGCACCCAAATGATAATGATCCAGTTGACAGGACCGAATGTCGGCAAGGTCAAAAGAATGATGTAAAAATGAACCACTTCCGACATGAAGAGTACTATCATTGCAAGAAGGACATGTAGTCCGTAAAAATCTTGGAGAGCTTCTGTGGTCCTCAGTAGAAGTTCCAATTCGGAAATGAACAGGTGAATTTGTCTCTCTTTAGTAAGAAAATTATAGTAACTGAGAAGAAGAGTCTGAATTATACAATATTGATATACGAAACAAATTAAGTAAATATCAGTCAAGAAGTTTATAAAGATACGTTCAATTATTAAAAATTCAAATTCTGTGTAATAAAAAATAATTGCATAGCACAGTGTTGTCCAAAGACCAATTACGCAAACAACAAGGACGTAATAGCGCATTCGAAGAGACTTTTTATCGCACTGATTATCATTTATATAATTTATAAATACCATCATACTATTCTTTTTCCATACTGGAGCATTAATAATTAACACGGCAAGGAAGGTAGCGAGAATAGTGTTACCTCCTTGGTATAATTGCATCCAGGGAAGTGAGGATAAGTCTGGTGGGTTGAGAGAGCTGTGAGTCTGGGCTAAAAATAAAACAGTACTGATAAGAATTGATAAGAATAAACGTGTCTTGGAGAGTTTAAAAGAATTGTCATAAGGAAATGCGCCAACAATTTTGGAAATGGTCAAGGCATGCCTCAATGCCTTATCGAGGGAATACATCTCTAGGACTGACTCAATTTCCCAAGTACAATCGACATGTATATATATAATGATAGTAAACATTTGTTGCTTGGATCGATTAAAAGAAAACATGTATTGGTAGAGTAAATACTTTTATAAATAATAAAGCATTTACATTAATTCATTATACAATTTCAATTATTTAAATTGATATAATACGTTGACCGTATAATATGGTCTATAACAAAGTTTTGTAAAGAATTAAATGTCATTCAAAACACAGGGATGAATACTTCTAACTTCGATAGCGAGCAAAAACTCAGACGTAAAAAAAAAAAGAAAAGAAAATAAATAAATTTATTTAAGTATATATGCTGTCCAGGACTAACGACACTCTCGCTGCTGTACAATATCAATGTTTTTATTATGATGTATTGAAAACAACCAAAGTTGACTATACAAGGCCGTCACGCAGGGGCTGCGTTAACTAAGCAGATTTCCCACGTGCTGGTATGACATAAAATTGATCTCCTCTCCCCATATATTATTTGTATCTGAAAAAGTCCGTCACGCAGGGGCTGCGTAAACTAAGCAGATTTCCCTCGTGAAGTTTAGTAATAGATAAATCTGTTGTACCAGTGAATAAGTGGTTAAGTCCCCCTTACTCACTGGTGGACTTAACCACTTATTCACTGGGGTTACAGAAATATACATACTGCTAACACAACGCCGTGAATAAATACAAACGGAAATAAGAAATGTTTCATCCAATTTCAATAGCCTGCCGACAGGAAGCGTTAGGTTAGAAATGTAAACAAACGGGTCCCGCCTCACACCGGAAAGAAAAACAATTACTGAAATATATCAGAATATAACACATTAATTTTATTGAGAACTATTTACTATATCTAGTACTGTAATTAATAATGAGTCAGAATAATTGTTATCTCAATCAATGAAATTTTAGTAGTCCAAAACTTTAAGATGGGGGGGGGTCACCAGGATATATTTGCATGTATCTCGTATAATAAAGGTCTCTTGAATACAATTTTTGGTATTTAAACTTCCAATAATGTGATTTATTATGTATCAGAGTATTGTTTACGTAACATGAGTAGAAGTGGCGGTTTGGTGAAAACTGAAAAATGCAAATATCTCGGTTAATATTCAAGATAGAGAATAAATGTAATAACAATATTTATAGTAAATTTAATTTGTAATAAGATTGATTCTGTAAAATTTTTCGATCCGACGTATAGTAACGGAGATATTTCGAATTTTCGAAAATCCTCCCCTCTAAACCCCCCCTCCCACTGGTCCGATTTCAGCCGTTAACGAACTTGATCTTTCTTTTTACATAAAACGCTTAAATATGAAGTTTGGTAAGGATTAAACAAAAATTGCGACCGCTAGAGCGGTAACAGACAAATATATATATATATATATATATATATATATATATATATATATATATATATATATACACAGTTTTGAACGGACCTCATTTTCGTCATCTACTAGGTAGGATCGATGGACATTTGAAGAAAAATGTCGAAAATTCCGTCATGAGTACAACCTCAATAGCTGATTTCCCTTAAGGGAAATCTGCTAAAAAAAAAACTCGATAAATAGAAGTGGGGTTTACTGGCAACTGAAAACCATAATGTATGAAAAACTCAATATTTAAGCTACAAAAAAATATGTATAGAAGAGCAATTGTTGAGCGTCAATAGTAGAAGTACATTGGTTCTATATCATGTTTTAATGCTACTTATAATAAAGGATATATTTAGAATTTTCGAAATATCCCCTTGAAATCCCCCCCCCCCACACCCAGTTCCTGGTCGGATATTAGCCATCAATGTCTATGAACTTCTGTGTAGAAATAAAAGGTTAAATTTTGACAATAGTATAGATCAAATAAGCATTTCCGAGTAAAGAAGTAAATTCAGAATTGATAAAATCTCGCACGATGTATTTGCATTCACCTCACAAAGTGAAAGTTTAAGTTTGGTTTTTAAGCTTCAAATATATTGCTTCAGAATATAACAGCTTACTGCTAGTATGAGATGAGTAGTAGTTATGGTTATTGAAGAAAACTAAAAGAAAAAATAAATAACAAAATACATATAGCGGTTAATAATCAAGATAGTGAAAAAAATATATTAATACATTTATAGATCATTCAAATTGCAATAAGATTGGCTGTATGCACTTTTTTGATCCGATGTATACTAACGGAGATATTTGGAATTTTCGAAATTCTCCCCCCCCCCCCGGTCCGAGTTCAACTGTTTACAAAGTCGATCTTATTTTTACATAAAATGTTTAAATATTGATCAAATAACAATTCTGACCGCTAGAGCGTTAACAGACAAATATATAAATTTATATACATGAAATTATGAGTGATGGAAATTATTCGATAATCGTGTCATTAGTACAACCTCGACAGCTGATTTCCCACAAGGGGAATCTGCTAAAAATCACAAAAGGCCCACTTAATAGGTACGAGACAGAAAGGTAGAAACTAGGAGGATCGGCCATCTTCGACAAAGATCGGAACCCCTCGAGGTCGGCCCTCAGTCGCTAATTATTATCCATCCAACAGGTTGTTCTGAAGCTGGTAGCTGGTATGAGTACAGAACTCAAATACTGGGCCCAAATGTATTCTATCTCTATCATAATGGGAACGATTGAAGTTTCAAAACTGATAACCTACTTTAATCATGAAGGCTGTACATGGACAAGCTCGCAAGTGTATGTGGTTGTCAAGAATGGAGGGGGAAAGAACTAAGGTCTGTGATTTTTGAACTCAGAGCACAGAGACAATATTTTTTTTTTAAATTACTAATTTAAAAAAAAAAGAAAGGAACATCAAGTTACATAAACAAAGTGATTTCCAAGGAGAGGAGCCTGAAGGTCATCAAATTTTTATTCTATTCTCTACTTTCTTTTTAGTTAGTACCCTATGAATTAAACACAACTATGAGGGAAATTAGGGCGGACATGAAGTATTTAGTGATATAAAACCTTAAATTGTATGAATAGTTTAGAGAAGGCTAAAAATGTGCATCACGCAGGGGCTGCGTTACCTAAACAGATTTCCCACATGCTTCACAGTATTTGCATTTATCTCAATGTGTGATAATTATCCACAGGGTTGAAGCTGACAAATAATTACGATTGATTAAAATATTTATTTATTTTTTTCTTTTTCGGTCGGCGTTAAAAACCTTCAAGATCTTTAGACACCCCCGAGCTGGAATTGAGGAATTTGCCATCAGAGTTTTTACGTAGTGAGTGATCAGCTGAACGAACATCCCCGTTAACCAAGGAGGACGCGGTATGAGTAGTCTCTAGTAGACCGACTGACCATCATTATAGCCGAGGGACAAACAGTGGTCATATTACAAAAATTCTTCTTCTTCGTAACTTGGAGAATCAATGTAGGTACTGAAGTAAAGTCGCCCCAATATTGTTATGTCAATATTTAATTCTGAAAAAAATAATATAATCAAATGCATTCAGAAATATAATTAAAGAAAAAGTGAAATAATGAGTAGAATTTACGAGAGATTCGAAAATATCTCGTCATTGATAATTCGTTTTATAAACTACAGGATAGCCATTGCTTTTGAGAAAAGTCCGTCACGCAGGGGCTGCGTAAACTAAGCAGATTTCCCACGTGAAGTTTTACAATAGGGAAATCTGCCTAATAACAACTGTAGTAGTAAGAAACCTCTAAACCTAAAACATTATTTAGTGCGTAACAACCCAGTAGTTTCTAGCCCCAAAAAACAGTTGACCTAACCTCTAAAACTATTCACGAGGGGTCTTAGTTATAGAAACGGCCGCCAGAGCTCTCGCCGGAAAGTTCGAGCATAGCCAACTGGTGACCAGTATCACGCAGAATACAAATGCAAATATCTCGGTTAATATTCAAGATACAGAATAAATGAATAGAACAATATTTATAGTAAATTTAATTTCCAATAAGATTTATTCTATACAATTTTTCGATCCGACGCATAATAACGGAGATAATTTGAATTTTCAAAAATCCCCCCTCTAAACCCCCCCCTCCCACTGGTCCGATTTCAGCCATTAACGAACTTGATCTTCCTTTTTACATAAAACGATTAAATTCCGAGTTTGGTAAAGATCAAACAAGAATTGCGACCGCTAGAGCGTTAACAGACAAATATATATATATATCTATATATATATAGATAGATATATATATATATATATATATAGATATATATATATAATTTTGAACGGACCTCATTTTCGTCATCTCCTGGGTAGGATCGATGGACATTTGAAGAAATTTTTCGAAACTCGCATCATGAGTACGACCTCAATAGCTGATTTCCCTTAAGGGAAATCTGCTAAAAATGAAACCCCTGCATGTTGTCCAAGATGGTGCCGTCTATGTCCTCAGGAAATATTACGTTTTTGACAGAAGTGATTAGAATGTTAGTTGATATATGGTATACACATTGAAGTGGTTATTAAAAGTGTCAAGATGGACATAACACAACACAGGAAATATTTGGCTGGAGTACCACACCATTTCTGAAACCAGCTGTAAAACATATTGAATGTTCCAACAATTCAGATCAAATCCATCACAAATGGAATTGATTTGATAGATTAATTACATAAATAACCGTAATTGATAACATGTTTCTGGTCTTATAAATATTATGTTCCAGTAATCAAATGAGAAGAAAGCAAAGAGCTATAATAAATGAGACAGATGCCATGGAAATAAATATTTTCAATGCTTAATTCATAAAATTATTGTGGTTGAATACAAAAAAAAAAAAAAAGAAAAAAAGAAAAAATAAAATAAAATGAATACTTCAGCTGTATGAATTATCCTTCAATCATTTAATAAAATACTGGTCATGAAATAATTGTCGATAGGATTAGTCTTTTAAAACCTAAATAATAATGACTTCTTCAAGAACCAACTAATTTTTTTTTTCTTCAGTTTGTGGATCAATATTATTAAAACACCCCAAGCCCCTTGATAGTTTTATTGGCCCCACACACTTCCCGGTAAACATGCATAACTTAATAATAGCTCCCTAAAACTAAAGAGGTTTTGTTGAAAAATCAAGAAGCGACAAAATTTGTGTTTCCAGAATCCTACAGTAGGGAAATTATTATGGAATGGAAATATACTGTTTTTAAACCATGTATAAGTCCATAATTAATTTATTTAACTTTTGCAATTTTATTAGATGTAGTATATCTAACAACATCGGGCCAATTTCAGAAATTTGAATAATAAATAAACACATATTCAAAATTATAGATTTACCCAGAATAGAAAGTAAATATTGAATATCAAAGCAATCAATAGAAAGAATATCATAACTCATGTTTATCAAGAACACAACTCACAATATATTGGGAGGAGCCTCAAGGTTGAGTTCTTGATAAACATGATTTGCCACCCTCTTCAGCAGAAATAACAATGAATATCATTCTTCAACTATTATCATTTTATTTTATTTATTTATACAGGAGCACCTTGGCGATTTGGCTCAAAGTTTCACAATGTAAAATAAAAACAAAATTATAGAAAAATAACAAAAAATTAAATACAACAAATAATCATTAAATACTAGTATTAAAGGCAATTAATAAACATAAGACATAAATAAACATTAGATAAACAAACATAAATAAACATTAGACTTGTAATAACGACAATAATTTAAAATGGTTTTAATAAAAAAATTATGTTATTCCTATATACTAGTACATTCATATTTTTTTTTATATTTTATTTATTTAGTTTTGTACCCCATAGCGATGGTGATTTGCATTATTAGGATGATATATTTACTCCTTCATGTGCTTACCTTTTACCTCAACTATTATCAGTATTCAACTGAAAAATTCGGAGTAGAAATTGAATCAAATACATGTACTCCAATAGAAAATATGGTAACAGAGAAACTCACCTCACAAGCTTGAAGCCTTATACTCCGAAATTCACTGTAAAATTGAAGAATGTAATTCACGAACCACAAAGTGTTGAACACTTTTGCTCTATAAGTGGAATAATTCGGCAGTAAATTGGAATAAAATAGAATCACTGTTAAGACAAACTGCCAAGAAATTGAAAAAAGAATATGAGGACTAAAAAAAGAATGAAAGGCTTCAGTGACCGATAGAAGTTTCTCATATTTCTTAATGTCGAACGAGGTTTTCAAATTTTCACGCATCGATTTAAAACAAGTAATAAGGTAGCTTTGCAGATCGAGCAATTGGAAAAGAAATATATATTGGCCAATGTGAGCTATTAGAAACAAAAACACATTTTCTAAAATAATAATTCCATATATTCTGTAAACTACAAGAGCAGAGGAAGTACTGAAAATAACAGTGACCAAAACCAGAGGAATCATACAATAACAGAATACTTTTCGCTGGGGCGTGAAATTGCATCCCAGGAATAGCTCATTTAATTTGCCCATATCTTCTATCAATGATTTAGACATTTTTTTTTTAATCATCGGAGTAAAAAGGATGACTGAAACGACTCCATAACTCACAAAGTAGTAAGAAATTTGGTATAGCGTGCTCCAAATATCAGTTATTTCATTTTTGACTAAGTTAAACAGGCTGTGAATGAGTATTGCAATATAAATTGCGTAAAATAAAAATGATAGCAATTTGAATTTGTTGGATATGATGAAGTAGTTCTCAAACAAATAAGGACGTTTGATTGGGTTTTGGAAACCTGATCCCACTACTTGTTCTAAGCCGTCCATCTTGTCGAATGGTTGTATTGAAATGACATTACATTATACAAACTGATATGGATTAATATTTTAACAATTTCTATAATGAAATGAAAACACTTCTTGTGTTTTGATATAGCATTTGTAACATTACTCTCACTAATCAACTATATAAATACGTCTTCAAGTTTTTAGTTTTATGGAAAACAAGAGATTTACCGTATTTCTTTAATCTCTTAAACTTAAGGATGCGATTATTAAAAAATATCCATCCAGGAAATTACGAAAATGAAGTCAGATCAAAAAAGAGAATAATAAACACACACACACACACACATGTATATATATATATATATATATATATATATATATATATATATATATATATATATATATATATATACAGGTGTCCAGAAAGGGTATCGGGTAATTGTAAGTTCAATGAAACAAAAATTATTTGTATGCAATAAAAAAGTTTATTGTTTATTATTAGCATATGAATTGGAGAATTATTTGGAAAAGATGATGTTATCCAAATGATGACCGTTACGTTGCAGGCACTCTTCTAAACGGAAACGAAGATTGGCGATAACACGTTGACACATAGCTATCGATATTGCTGCCATTTCTGACCTGATGTTTTGCTTTAACTGGGTTAGATTCGTCGGATTGTTTTGATAAACCTTACTTTTAAGGTATCCCCATGCAAAATAGTCAAGTGGGCTAAGGTCGGGGCTTCTGGGGGGCCAGTTGATGTTACCCCTTCGCGAAATGACTTTATTAGGGAATAATTCGTTAACAACTTCCATTGAGTCATTTGAGGTATGGCAAGTGGCCCCATCTTGCTGGAACCACGTTCTTGAGTTGAAACCTGCAAACTCCTGCAACTCTGGGACCAAACAATTTTGCAACATATCGCAATAACGGTCACTATTCACATTAATTGCTCGGCCTCGTTGATCTTCATGAAAATAAGGACCAATTATGCCTTTAGCAGACATAGCGGCCCAAACAACGACCTTTGGGCTATGCAGGGGTCGTTCATGCTTTCGTCTCGGATTCTCCACTGCCCAGTACCGACAATTCTGCTTATTAACATGACCAGTCTGGTGAAAATTTGCTTCGTCACTGAACAGTATGTTGTTAAAGTTGTTAAATCGCTGCAGCATTTCGTTCGCAAAATTCAGTCGATTAGCATAGTCCGTATCCTTCAATTCTTGAACCAATTGAATTTTATAGGCTTTTAGATGTAAGTCTTTCTTTAAAATCGAATGTAAAGACAATTTTTTGATGTTCAACGCTTGGCTTCGCTTTCGGATGGATAAAGACGGATTTTGACGAACCGACGCCTCAACTTCTTCAATTGTTTCTTCATCGCGAACTGAACGAGAACGACCAGAGTTTTGAATTTTAACTGTCGCACCTGTATTCTCGAACATCCTGATCTATTTCCTAATGCTATCATCACTTGGCCCGTGGCGTGTATGATATTCCGCACGGTAGAGACGTTGAGCAGTCACTATTGAATCACCATTACGATAATACGCTAGTACGCAAAATTCGCGACGCGTCCCCGAGTACTGTTCCATCGTGACTAAAACTCCACAAAATGGCGGACGCCACGAACCCCTCCCCGCACCCTTTAGACGCACCGTTTCGAATATGGCGCGAAAACAAATACCCGATACCCTTTCTGGACACCCTATATATATATATATATATGTGTGTGTGTGTGTGTGTGTGTGTGTGTGTGTGTGTATAAGCTTTGGCGGTTACACTTTGTTTTTCTTTCATAGTTGTGTTGTTTGAAGTGAAGAATAGTGTATACTTCCAGAGAAGAAAACATCAAATTCTTTACAAGTTTTTTTATGTCATTGCTAAGCGCTTTCAAAGACTATTGTCTCTGTGATGTACACATAAAACGACGATATCAATAAAACCTATATACATGATAAACAAGAAACGTCATGAATTAAAATTGTATTTCCTATAGAGCTCTAATATTTGCTGAATACTGTGCACAATATCTGGTCTGAATGTTTAAATGATTCATATAAACGTGAAGATAAAATGTTTTCATGGTTGTAAAAGGGGAACGTGGAATGGGTGGGGGGGGGGGGTTAGAGGGGTTAATATAAAAAAGTCGAAATATTCAATTTTTTGCGTTGGATCGAAAAATGTTGTATAATCAGTCTTGTTAATCATTTAGTGTCCAACAATTTTTTGTCCTACTCTTGGAATTCTCACCTATCAGCAATTGTACCTCTAGTCCTCTCATATACAACATAAAATTGAAGTTACAGTTTTATACGCTTCTTATTAGTCGAGAAATAGAAAAAACATTGTATAGAATATTTCAGAGGCTTCAACTGTGCTATTCTCTAACGAAAATCGGTGAATCTATAGGAGAGTGAAAAATAAGGATGTCTGGTGAAACGATGCAACCTGTTGTAGTACGTAAGTACCCGAACATGGTTAAAACAAGAAACTAGAAGTTATAGTTGAATAGCACTGAAGTATTAAATATTAAGTAATTACTAAATAACGACCAATAAACATCTGATTATATATATATATATATATATATATATATATATATATATATAAAATTGTAACCTCTGTCTGTACATTGATTTTTTTTGCGAAATTTCACGATAACTTTTCGTTTCACACGTCATAGACACCATAACTGCATTTTGTTTCTTTCGTGTATGTTTGTTTGTTTGTCTGTTACCTTTTCACGCATAAACGGCTGAACCGAATTTTATGAAACTTGGTATGTATATTACTACTAGCCCAACTTAGACTTTAGGCTATATTTAATATTCTCTAAGACAAACAGGAGTGGAGGTTATAAGGGAGGCCTGAAATTAAAAATAGCGATATTTCGTTTCCTATTGCTTTTTCAGCAAATATGCCCATAACAAAAGTTGTTTATTTTGTAATTTAGAGTAACTTTTGTTATATGCACTTTTGCCGTATACAGAAGTATAAATTAGTTATACGCTAATAACTATAGCGAAAGTCCCCAATTTTATTTGGCACAAAACACCCAACCGAACTAAACCAAACTCAGTATGTGAATTATCACTAATGCCTTCCTTATAATAAGCCATACTAACATTTCTAGGGACGGGCAGGAGTGGGGGTTATAAGGAAGGCCTGAAATTAATAATAGTGATATTTCGTTTCCTATTGCATTTTCGGCAAATATGCACATAACAAAAGTTGTTTATTTTGTTATTTAGAGAAACTTTTTATATATACACTATCGTCGTATACCGAACTATAAAGGCGTTATACGCTAAAAATTATAGCGGGAGTGAACAATTTTATTTGGGACAAAAGACCCAACCGAAATAAATAAAAAAGTCCGTCACGCAGGGGCTGCGTAAACTAAGCAGATTTCCCATGTGAAGTTTTACAATAGAGAAATCTGCCTACTGGTAACACAATACCACCGTGATTAAATACAAACGGTAATAAGAAATCTTTCAGTTAATTAACATAAATTCCCAACTGAAACGGCTTCTGAATTGTAAGAATAATTTATATTTTAATAGCACAAATTTTAGTAGTCCAAGAACTAAAGAAGGGGGGGGGGACGGATGAACAGAACATATTTGCATAAATCTCACAAAGTAAGGAAGGTAAGGTAAGGTTAGATACGACAGGTAAGGTTAGAAGAAGCTTCCACCTGATCCGAGTAATGGCGGAAATGGCCGACATAATCCGAACTATACCCGACCACAGACTTCATAAAAATGCAAATATCTCGGTTACTATTCAAGATAGAGAATAAATGTATATAACAATATTTATAGTAAATTTAATGTGTAATCCCCCCTTTAAACCCCCCCTCTCTCTTGTCCGATTTCAGCCATTAACGAACTTGATCTGTCTTTTTACATAAAACGGTTAAATATCGAGTTTCGTAACGATCAAACAAACATTGCGACCGCTAGAGCTTTAACAGACAAATATATATATATATATATATATATATATATATATATATATATATATATATATATATATATATATATATATATTTAAGTCCGCTCTGAAATAGCAACACTCATCAAAAAATATCACCCAGACTGGGAAATATTTGAAGAGGTTAGTTGCATGTCAGAAGATGCCTCTCAGAGACGTGCCGACATCATTAAAATTAATAAGAAGACCAAATCAGGACATATACTAGATCCTACAGTAAGGTTTGAAACAGGAAATTCTCAAGCAATTGAGGTTGATTTAGAGAAAAAAAAAGATTTACGAACCTTGCTGTAGGTATCCAAAAGAGAAATACCAACTTCAAAATTGGAGCATCGACGGATTGCTGTTTGGGGCAAAAACGGCCGACTTACTCCAAGAATAAATAAGAATAGTATAATATATACATTTATAATAATAATGATATGGGTATTATATATAATGTGGTGTTATGGGGTGCTCGAGTGTTATGTATGTGAATATATGTATGGGTATATTTGTATTAAACAATATTGATTGTAAAGCAACATATAACACATAATCATAAATCAAAATACAAGAATATATTTCAAACCCTCAACGCCACAAACATAATATTTCGAGAAAAGTATGCCATTGACAATGAAATCTATTATAAAATATTCTTTGTTTAAAAAGAAATTTAAAAAGTCCGTCACGCAGGGGCTGCGTAAACTAAGCAGATTTCCCTCGTGAAGTTTAGTAATAGATAAATATACATATTGCTAACACAACACCGTGAATAAATACAAACGGAAATAAGAAATGTTTCATCCAATTTCAATAGCCTGCCGACAGGAAGCGTTAGGTTAGAAATGTAAACAAACGGGTCCCGCCTCACACCGGAAAGAAAAACAATTACTGAAATATATCAGAATATAACACATTAATTTTATTGAGAACTATTTACTATATCTAGTACTGTAATTAATAATGAGTCAGAATAATTGTTATCTCAATCAATAAAATTTTAGTAGTCCAAAACTTTAAGATGGGGGGGGGGGGAGTCACTAGTACATATTTGCATGTATCTCGTATAATAAAGGTCTCTTGAATACAATTTTTGGTATTTAAACTTGGAATAATGTGATTTATTATGTATCAGAGTATTGTTTACGTGACGTGAGTAGTAGTGGCGGTTTGCTGAAAACTGAAAAATGCAAAGATCTCGGTTAATATTCAAGATAGAGAATAAACGTATATAACAATATTTATAGTATATTTAATTTTCAATAAGATTGGTTATATACAATTTTTTGATCCGATTCATAATAACGGAGATATTTCGAATTTTTGAAAATCCTCCCCTCTAAACCCCCCCTCTCACTGGTCTGATTTCAGCTGTTAACGAGCTTGATCTTCCTTTTTACATAAAACGACTAAATATCGAGTTTGGTAACGATCAAAATTGTTCAAAATAAATTGCGACCGCTAGAGCGGTAACAGACAAAAATATATATCAAATAAAGGGTTAGAACCGCTAATATAAATGATACTATTGTCATACCTCTCGGGTAGATATATATATATATATATATATATATATATATATATATATATATATATATATATATATATATATATATATATATATACAGTTTTGAACGGTCCTCATTTTCGTCATCTACTAGGTAGGATCGACGGACATTTGAAGAAAAATTTCGAAAATTCCGTCATGAGTACAACCGCAATAGCTGATTTCCCTTAAGGGAAATCTGCTTAAATGGCACAATATTACAATTAAATCGTAAAATTTGGAATTATTACAAACAACGAAAGTTAAATAGCGACACCGAAATCAATGAGACACTTGAGCTTGAATTTGGGAAACTAATCCATCGATGTTTGGATTAATTCCACTGATACAAAGACGTAAAGAATTTTCCAATTTATCGTCAGTCAGCCTACCATTAATCAGCTACATGCTACAGAGGGATGGTTATCCAACAACTCTGGCCTCGAGCAGATTATTCTCCAACTAGTCCTTTATTGGTGTGAATGGGATGCAGAGGGCAACGGGAAACCACTGCCTATCCTCATGACCCTCTTATTCCCTTGTTTGTGCACATGAAAATCAGGATTAGCTCTTCACTGAAATAATTACACTGTATAGCCTGTCTGGCCATTAAATATCACAACAACAAGCGGTAAACTTTCTTGGGCGTGATTCATGGCTATTGGACGGTTACTGACGTATTCACGCGTGTTCATGGGCTTAAGCAAATATTGTTTTCCATAAAAAATACCAGGTGTAGCTTATATATCTACATTACAGTGTCTGGAATACCTTGACGTAGCGTTTCACCAACCCTTTGTGTTAAGCCTTCAATGTAATGATGAGAACAGTAATAATTTAGTTCCTGAGGTGGTAACTCACTGTTTTCACTATCCTATTTGAGATTCCAAACTATCTTGTCATTGATAATTCTATTTATAAACTACAGGATAGCCATTGCTTTTGAGAATATTGAAACCTCTACTTGTTGTCCAAGGTGGCGCCGCCTATATCCTGAAGAAACATTACATTTTGGACAAAAATGATTAGAATGGTAGTTGATATATGGTATCTACATTGAAGTGGTTATAAAAAGTGTCAAGATGGACATAACGCAACAACGGAAACGTTTGGCTGGAGTACCATCCTATTTCTGAAACCAGATGTAAAACATATTGAATGTTCCAACAATTTAGCACGAATCTATCACAAATGGAATTGATTTGATAGATTAATTACATACACAACCGATATTGATAACGTGTTTCAGGTCTTATAAATATTATGCTCCATTTGTCGAATGAAAAGAAAGCAAAGATATAGAATAAATGAGACAGATGCCACCGAAAGAAATATTGTCAATACTCTCTGCTTAATTCATAAAATATATATTGTGACTGAAGCTCACAAAAAAAAGAAAAAATACTTCAGCTGTTTGAATTGTCCTCCAATCAATTAATAAAATACTGGTCATGAAATAATGGTTGATAGGGCTAATCTTTTAAAATCTTAATAATAATGAGTTTTTGCAGAAACAATTGAATATTTTTGTTACCACAGTTTGTGGATCAATATAATTAAAACACCCAAAGCTTTTTGATAGTATTTTAGCCCCACGTGCTGCCCGTTAAAAAGAGCTTTTTAAGAGCATTATTTATTAATATATCCCTTACAATTAGTCTAAGGAGACCTCCTGGGTACCTTGCAAGTCAAGAAGCGACAGAATTTGTGTTTACAGAATCCAACAGTAGGAAAATTATTATGGAATGGAAATATACTGTTTTTAAACCAACAACAACAAGTCAACTATTATTTTAACCCTTACAATTTTATTTCAAGTAATATATTGTTGCGAAAATTAAATACTTGGAATAATTTGACGGAGATGTTCACGTGTTTGGGGAGTGTGGAGATCAAAGAGGTGCCGCTAATAGTCTAGCCCATACTAGATCCGTCTAAATTTTGCAGTGATAGAAACTGAGAAACTTGTGAGTATTTAATTTTGCAATCCAAAAAGAACTCTTATTAAACACGTGTAGTACTGGTTTTGGTAATAAAACGTAACAATATATATATATATATATATATATATATATATATATATAAATCCGGCCAGTTTATGCTATTTGATTAATAAATAAACACATAAAAATTGAAAATTTCAGCAGAATACAGAGAAAATGTAGAATAACAAAACAATCAATATAAAGAATATCCAAACTCACGTTTATCAAGAACTCAGCTCACAATATATTTCGATGAGCCTCAATGTTGAGTTCTTGATAAACCTTATTTGTCACCCTCACCACCAGCAGAAATGACAAGGAATCTTGAACTACTATCAGTATTCTACCTGAAAAATTCAGAGTAAAGATCGAATCAAAGTCTTGTACTCTGATAAAAAAGATGGTAAAAAAGAAACTCACCTCGTAAGTTTGAATCCTTATACTCCGAATCACATTGAGAAATAGGAGAACGTAAACCATGGACCACAAAGTGTTGTACAATTGTGCTCTATTATTGTAATAATTCGACTGTAAATTCAAATAAAATAGCATCACTGTTAAAAAAAACTGCCAAGAAATTGAAATAAGAATATGCGGACTAAAGAAAGAATGAAAGGCTTCAGTAACCGATAGAAGCTTTTCATATTTCCTAATGTCAAACAAGGTTTTCAAATTCTCTCGGACCGATTTAAAACAAGTAATAAGATGGCTTTGCAGATCGAGCAATTGGAAAAGAAAAATATATTGGCTGAAGTGAGCTATTATAAACAAAAACACATTTTCTAAGATAAAAATTACATAAATTCTGTTAACTTCAAGAACAGAGAAAATACATAAAATAACAGTGGCCAAAACCAGAGGAATCAAACAATAATAGAACGCTTTTCGTTGGGGCATGAAATTGCATTCCAGGAATAGCTCATTCAATTTGCCCATATCTTCTATCAATGATTTAGAGTCATTTTTTTTAAACATTGGAGCAAAAAGGATGACTGAAACGACACCATTACTCACAAAGTAATAAGAAATTTGGTATAGCAAGCTCCATATATCGATTTTTTCATCTTTTACTAAGATAAACAGGCTGTGAAAGAGTATTGCAATATAAATTGCGTAAACTAAAATTGTTTGCAATTTGAATTTATTGGATATAATGAAGTAGTTCTCAAATGAATGAGGGCGTTGGATTGCGTTTTGGAAATCTAATCCCACGACTGGTTCTAAGTTGTCCATCTTGCCGAATGGTTCTATTGAAATGACATTACATTATACAATATCTATAATGAATCGAAAACACTTCTTGTTTACAGACATTCCATTTAAAACATTACTTTCATCAATCAAATACATAAATACGGCTTCAAGTTTGCTGTTACGGATAACAAGAGTTTTACCATACTTCTTTAATCCCTTCAACTTAAGGAATGACAGCTCTTGAGGTTGTACTCATGACGCGATTATTAATAAATGTCTTGAAATATACATCAATCCTATTCAGGAAATGACAAGAATGGAGTTAGTTGAAATAAAAATATATGTCTCAACATCCGTGTTTTAATATTAGACCTGCATTCATATTTGCACTAAATATTTAGATATGTATTATTATTTTTTATTCATGGATGCTAGTATGTTTTATCATCTTGTTATGCTGTATATAGGTTTTACTTATATTATAGTTTTTATGTATAGCTCTGAAGATGGAGACGTCTTTCAAAGCGCCTGGCGCTGAAATAAAAAACTTGTGAAGAATTGGAAGTTTTTTCTCTCGAAGATACAATTTTTTGTTTTATCATTGCCAAACTCATTGTATAATTGTTTTAGGAAAATAAAGATAAATTCCGGCAATTTTTCGAAATCGGATGAGAAGGGGACTTCGAAAAATCTCCGTTATTATACATTGAATCTAAAAGTTTTATAGAACCAGTCTTAAGTGTTATATACATGTTTTTCTATTTTAAATATTTCCCAAGAAATTTGCATGTTTTATAGTTCAGCTTTCAGTAAAACCCCAATCCTACTCATTCCAAATTAAATCTGAAGCCACTTTACTTGAAGTTTAAATACCACATATTGCTATCATGACACGTGTGAGGCGGAACTCAGGGTCAAATTAAAACATCCCGAGCTACCAAAATTACATTATTTAACTTTTCCGACTTAGTTGCGCGGAAAAATGAGTCAGTCTAGTGCTTCCCTCCGCTAACGACTTCAGCTCCGTTTTCTCCGGCTTTCTCAGGGACTCGTCGAGTATCCAGCCTTCCTACATCTGTCAGAGACATCCTGGAGGTTAAACGGGAACGCACCATGCAGTCTAGGACATTCCTTAGGTAGGATTTTCGACACTTTGCTGGACACAATAATCAGAAGTGTTACCTGGAGGATGTAATAATAACCCGTGGTGTTACCACCATGAATTCGAGTAACAGAATACAGACATCCCATTTACCATGTATCATTGCTCACACACACACAACTGCATTAACGATGAAATATATATTATTATTATTATAGATTAGGCAGCTGCAGCTAACGGACTATTTCATTTCAAGGAGTATATTCAGTCAATTGGAACGATTAGAATAATAACTAAACTCAAATTCAAAGAAATAAATTTCTGGAAAATAGAAAGTCAATTTAGAATATCAAATGAATGAATATGATAATTATTCTGAGACATTCGGATTAGCAGCTTAATTAAAGATAAGTAGTGAGTAATGAAATATGAAAAAGTCCGTCACGCAGGGGCTGCGTAAACTAAGCAGATTTCCCACGTGAAGTTTTACAATAGAGAAATCTGCCTAATAACAACTGTAGTAGTAAGAAACCTCTATACCTTATTCACGAGGGACGAATAGTTACAGAACGGCCGCCAGAGCTCTCGGCGGAAAATCCGAACATAGCCGACTCCAGCCGACCACAATACAGATACAAATGCAAATATCTCGGTTAATATTCAAATTATAGAAAATTCTCCGACGTATAGTAACGGAGATATTTCGAAAATCCTCCCATCTAAACCCCCCCTCCCACTGGTCCGATTTCAGCTATTAACGAACTTGATCTTTCTTTTTACATAAAACGACTAAATATAGAGTTTGGTAACGATCAAACAAAAATTGCGGTAACAGCTAGAGTGGTAACAGACAAATATATATATATATATATATATATATATATAAATATATATATTCAATTATAAATATAATACTATATATATATATATATACATATATTCTGTATATATTAACCGATATATTTACATAATTTACGGACCTCATTTTCGTCATCTACTAGGTAGGATCGATGGACATTTAAAGAAAAATTTCGAAAATTCCGTCATGAGTACAACCTCAATAGCTGATTTCCCTTGAGGGAAATCTGCTAAAAGAGAAACTCATCTCGTAAGCTTGAATCCTTATACTCCGTATTTCATTGTGAAATAGGATAATGTAAACCACGCACCAGAAAGTGTTGTACAACTTGTCTCTATGATTGCCATGAGAGGATATGGGTTGTAAAGTCGAATGAAGTAGAATCACAGTTACGAGAAACTGCCAAAATACTAAAATAGGAATATGCGGACTAAAGAAAGAATGAAAGGCTTCAGTGACCGATAGAAGTTTTTCATATTTCTTTATGTCGAACACGGTTTTCAACTTTTATCTGATAGATATAAAACAAGTAATAAGATAACCTTGCAGATCGAACAATTGAAAAAGAAAAATATATTCGCAGGAGTGAGTTATTACAAACAAAAACACATTTTCCAAGTCAAGAATACCATAAAGTCTGTAAACTGTAAGAGAAGTCAAAATACTTAATATACCACTGACCAAAGTCAGAGGAATCATATAATAATAGAAAGTTTTTCGCTGAGGCATGGAAATGCATCCCAAAAATAGCTCGTTTAATTTGCCCATATTTTCTATCAACGATTTAGAATTATTTTTTTTAAACATTGGAGTAAAAAGAATGACTGAAACGACTCCATTACTCACAAAGTAGTAAGAGAATTGGTATAGCACGCTCCATATATCAATTATTTCATTTCTTGCTAAGTTAAACAGGCTGTGAAATAGTATTGCAATATAAATTGCGTAAAATAAAAAAGTTAGCACTTTGAATTTATTGTATATAATCAAAGAGTTCTCAAATGAATAAGATCGTTTGATTGGGTTTTGGAAACCTGATCCCACGACTTATTCTAAGGTGTCCATCTTGCCGAATGGTTCTATTGAAATGACATTAGACTATAAAAACTGATATGGACTAATATTTTGACAATATCTATAATGAATTGAAAACACTTCTCGTTTAGTGACATTCCACTTAAAACATTACTCTCACCACTCAAATACATTAATACTGCTTCAAGATTGTAGTGATCCATTCAGGGTTCTATTGAAATGACACTACGTAATACAAACTGATATGTGCTAATATTTTGACAATATCTATAATGAATTGACAAGATATCTTGTTGATGGAAATTGCACATAAAACATTACTCTTGCCACTGAAATACATAAATGAGATTTCAAGGTTGTGGAGATACGGAATGCAAGCGGTCTACCATAGTTCCTTAATCCCTTAAACTTTAGGAAAGGCTTTATGCTCCGACATTCTTCAAATGTCCATTGATCCTACCAAGGAAATGAAGAAAATGAGGTGTGTGAATATATATATATATATATATATATATATATATATATATATATATATATATTTGCCTGTAAACGCCGTAGAGATCGCAATTTTTGTTTGATCCTCACCGATCTCCATATTTATATGTTTTATGTAAAACTAAAGATCATGTTCGTTAACTGCTGAAATCGGAATACTGGACAGGGAGTGCTTTAGAGGGGAGGGGAAGTCGACAATTCCATAAATATTCGTTATTATACGTCGGATCAAAAGATGTAGAGTCAATCTTATTGCAATTTTGTTTTATCTATCTTTAATATTATCCAAGATTTATTTGCATTTTGGTACTTTGCAGCCTTCTGTAAACACCCATTCTAACTGATTTCATATAAACAATAACCTCATATATCATAAAAATTTTGATTACTAGCTTAAATATCAAATACGTTTGTAAAGACGTCATCAATAAAGATTGAATTTCCTTTAAAGCTCAAATATTTTCTTGATAGATACTGTACTCAATATCTGATCTGAATGTCTAAATGAATATAAAGTTACAGATAAAACGTGTTCATGGATATAATAGAAGAGGGGGTTAAAAAAAAAAATACGAAATACCCATTATTTTTCGTGGATCGAAAAATATTGTATAATCAGGTTTGTTAAATCCTTTAGTGTCCAACAATTTGGATTCTATATACTTTTTCTAAAACTTAAATTATATTAATACCTACAAATAAAACCTTAAATAAATTGTACAAATATGAGTAGAGAAAGTTTGTATACCTCTGCACACTACTCCTTCGATCCATAAATTAAATAATGAATGTTCACAAAATACATAGGCATCCAAAGAACTAAAACAACGAACATAGTGGACGTAAAGGGTACTGGGAGGAAGATGGCGTACAAATGAGTGACTGCCATAAAGTAGACCCAAAGGGTTGAAAACAGCAGATGTGGGTTATAGAATGTTTGTATGGATTCCATTGTAGGCGCTAAAAAATCAAACTTCTCCACAACTTCTTCAAAGCGAATGAGCTCCGTTAAGGATTTGAAGAGAGCAAGAACAATGTTTTGCAATCCAAAGTATTGGTAAATAAATGAATTTAAATTTATATATGAAATAATGAAGTTAGTAAGGGTCAGAGCTGTGGCGTAATCCGTGTCTGTTTGGAGCGTAATTACCCCAGAAAATACTAAGTATATCATCACTGTAAGTAGTAAACATGTCATTTGGATTTGGTGAGTTTTTCGAGATATTTTAATCTCATTCTCTGACAGAGTGGGCTCGAGTTCCAGTAGAGTTTTAAAAATTTCCTCAAGTCTTCTGAAATACTTAATAGGCCATATTATTGTAAAGAGGACGATAAAAGCACCAAGTGAAGTGTTATTAAGGATATATATGCTATATATCCTCTCCCAACCGTTAGACCACTTGGCCATTGGAGAAAGTAAGACTTGAATTCTGAGCGAAACGTCCAATGCAAAAATCGTTATAGAAATTATTGCCAATTTCCAAGAGAATGCAAAAGAGTTGTCGAAAGGAAACACTCCTGTGATTCTCGGGAAGAGAAAAGAATATCTTAGGCTTTTACCTATTGGATTCATCCTCAAAGACTGATGGCATATTTATTTTCAAAATCCTTCCATAGTAATGTAATTAGGCTAAATCAATAGCCTGGGACAAATATTTGCTCGGGAATTCTGATGAAATATACGAATAATTTGTTGATTAGATTGTAGAAGCCTCAATAAATGAAATGGCTGGTACTGGCTTATTATTGTTTGTCTGGTGAAATATATCGAAAATATCTTCAATTTAGTTATTGTAAGTGTTATTTATTAAAGCCCACTTTCTGCAACTGTGGCTAATTGGAATGGCTTATCTTTAGATTACTACTCTTTTCTTGCCAGGGCTAAGGCTTTTATATACAACATTGAGTTCGTTACTAAATAAATCTTTACTGCACAGGTGGAAAAAATGGAACTCGTGACTCTAGGTTTACTAATCGAGATAAGACGAACGAACGCCTTGACTCACATGTCCCCGTCTCTTTTTTTCAGAGGGTTAATTTTTTCAAAAACCTAAACTGTAATATTTCGTAGAATAAATAAGTTCTACATTGAAACCCACGATCTTATTAAATGGGTGCATAAAAACCTTTGAATCTTGCGACAGGAACTATACCTAAATTCCTTTTTCCGAGTGGTACTGTTTACTACTGTGGAAAAGGTGTTGATATATATATATATATATATATATAGATATATATATATATATATATGTGTGTGTGTGTGTGTGTATTTGTTTATTGAAGGAATGCCATTTTTACAGATTTCCGAAAAATAAATCAACTTTGAGGTTGTGGGTGGTCACGTGACATTTTTGAAAAATCCATTCAAAATTATATAAATAAAACTCTTGTTAAACTTACTGATGCTCTAAAATGGTTATTCATACTTTTTTTTCGTAACTCAAATATTAAGCTTGTTATTCGGACTTTCTTGTTTTTAGGCTTCAGTAAACCCTCACTTCTATTCACCGGATTTTTACTTAGAAATAAAGAATATTTGGAGTGATGAGATTACTACTGTGCCATGGCATTACGTAGGACATCTGCTTAGGTTACACAGCCCTTGAGTGACGATCTTATTAGCAGATTTCCCTAAAGTTAAATCAGCTATTGAGGTTGTACTCATGTGGCAATTTTTGCGGTTTTGAGGGTAGGAATTTCTAAAAATCTTACCTGTAATTACATGTCCGATTGAAAAATTGTATAGAACCAACCTTATTGCAAATGTTTTGTTCTATAAATGTTGTTATATACGTTTTTAGCAGATTTCCCTTCAGGGAAATCAGCTATTGAGGTTGTACTCATGACGGAATTTTCGAAATTTTTCTTCAAATGTCCATCGATCATACCTAGTAGATGACGAAAATGAGGTCCGTTCAAAACTGTATATATATATATATATATATATATATATATATATATATATATATATATATATATATATTTGTCTGTTACCGCTCTAGCGGTCGCAAGTTTGATCGTTACCAAACTCGATATTTAGTCGTTTTATGTACAAAGAAAGATTAAGTTCGTTAACGGCTGAAATCGGACCAGTGGGAGGGGGGGTTTAAAGGAGAGGATTTTCGAAAATTCGAAATATCTCCGTTACTATACGTCGGATCGAAATATTGTACGGAATCAATCTTATTGCAAATTAAATTTACTATAAATATTGTTATATACATTTATTCTCTATCTTGAATATTAACCGAGATATTTGCATTTTTATTAAATCTGGGAGGCTAACGGACGGATGGGTGACTTTCCCGCCAAAAGCTAGTTCGGCCGTTTCCTTAACTGCTTGACACTCGTGAAATTTCTCTATTGTAAAACTTCACGTGGGAAATCTGCTTAGTTTACGCAGCCCCTGCGTGCCGGAATTTTTAATGTCTTGATTATTAACCAAGATATTTGTATTTTTTAGTTTTCGGCCTTCAGTATGCCCCCTTATGTCATATTAACAATAAGCCGTTATGTCATGAAGCACTTTATTTGAAGCCTAAATGCCTCGTATTGTTCTCATTTAACTATTATGTTGTGAGATAAGTGCACATGACGCACGTGGGAAATCTACTTAGTTCGTGACGGACTTTTATCTAGTTGGGAGGATCAATACACGTTTGACGGTATTTTATTATATAAAGTTCCTTCGAAAGTAGTTATAAGCTGATTGAATAAAGTTACATACATATAACATTACTATTACTAAATAATAATGAATGAATAAATTACCTCTTCTTTCATCTTATTAGAGCAGTGTATCAAGAAATAAATACTGGCAATACCTAAAAAAATGGAATTAAACAAAGAAACCTCTTGCCAAAACACAAGTTTCTTTCTAATAAGGATTGTAAATAGGTAAACCAATAGTATTGTGAAATAATAGCTAATATTAAAAAATATATGAGGACAATAGAAATAATGTGTGGCTTCCATTGTTGACAGGAGAATCTCATATCTGGAAAGAATTAATTCCATTGGGCTCCTGTTGATAAATCTCTTAGAAACATATTTAAGAAGGTAACAGATAAAATAATACTGAAAAGAAAAGCTAATAAAATAGCAACAAGAAACTAAATAATCTATAACTTGAAGAATACTTATAAGGTCTGTATAATTTAATAGAAGAACCCAAATACTGTCAAAGAAAAGAATAAAAGTATTGATTATAGGTAGGAAAAGTGAATATAAACTTATTTTTGTTAGGGGTATCTTGACACCCAGATCATTGCACAATGTTTCAATGTTTTTAAGCTTCTTAATGAAACTGAGGAAATGTGTTTCATTAAAAACTGGTCGGACGACTACAAAAAAAGCCAACGGAATTTTGAATAATTGCACAATTAAATAAAATAGATTCAGCCATATTCCTCCCCATAAGGGATTCACGAAAATCAAACAGCCAATTGTCAATGCTAATTGAAAGAAGAGCATTAAATAGGTATAGAAAATCAATTTTTTAGTTCGTTCAAAGTTACTGTCATACTGAAATGCTCCAAGAATTCTAGGCAGGCAAAATATATAAGAAACATTCATTCCTAAGAACTTCATTCTATGAGTGGATATGGTGAAAACTTAGCTCTTTATGCTTCCAAGAATCACATAATGAAATTAATTTTGTTAAAGCAAGTGTTTATTGAATTAATACATTTAGCAGTCGTAAGGAATAACAATCAATACTAATAACTTATTGAGCTAGGGATTCTATACATAAAATGATTAACACATCCTAATAATATTCAGAATCCAATTCTCAGGAGAGACCACACCATTGTACCCATTATTAGCTGATTTCTCTGCTGCGTTGGGGAAATGGACATGCAGAAAAATCTCAACGGTCCCTACACTCCATCCTTACGCTGCTGGAGGGCTGCACCAATCCCGTGGTCAGATGCATCGCAGTTAAAGGAAGGTACGCCGGAAGCAGCAGGATGCGCGTGCTTCACCGCTTCTGGCAGGCTACGCTTGCTCTTCTCCAAGGATTCCGTCGTTTCGTCGCTCCACATAATGGGAGGTTTACGGTGGAGCTCACAAATGGTGGCCGGACGGGGAAGGTAGTAGTTGTATTCCGTTTGCGTCTACCTTTAATCCAAGGAAGTCCACTTCCGTCTTTCCGTAGGCATATTTGTCGACGTTAAACTGCAGTAGTTCAGACGCTTGAAGACTTCGCTAAGATGCTGTTCGTGTTCTTCCGGTGTCTTTGATGCGACGAGGAAGTCATCCAAGAAGGGGAATATGAATGGACATGCCCACAGCATGTTATCTATGTATAGAGAGAGAGAGACAGAGATACTCGAACAAGCCGAAGGAGGTGATGACTGCAGTTTTCTTAACGTCTTGTTCGGCAATGGGGTTACGGTGGTACGCGCGTGGTGTTTTGCGTTGTAGACATGCTCTTACCATCGAGCTGAGTAATGAAGTCCATCAGGTTAAGCACGGAGTACCTGTCCAGAACCGTCAGCTCATCCAACCGCCTATATTCGCTACATACTCGAAGTTTACCGTCCATCTTCGTGACTACATGAAAGGCGCTAGACCACCTGCTCTTCAAGGTCGGCAGATACCCTCATCTATGATATCCTGAAACTTCTTATAAACATCCGTGTACTTGGACTCTGGTGGAAGTCTCCTGACATTTCTGTCCACGGGTTGTCCCTTCGTCTCTATTCGGTGCACGACAACGTGTCTCAAAGGCCCGCTGAGAGGTGTCGTCTGGTGATGTTCAGGAAGTCCCGCAGAGTGTGGGTGTAAGGACAACCATTGGGGATGGTGGAGATCGAAGGTGCGGAGACAGTGACTCTCCCGATCGACTTGAGACTGGAGTGCCTCGTCAGTGACGTCCATGGAGAACTTCTGGTGGTAGGAAGTCTGCGCCGAATATGGGACGGCCAACATCAGCTACGAAGAAGGTAGTTACGTGGAACAATGGAGATTGAGGCTCTGGTGTCCACCAGGAATGAGACTTCGGACCTCTTGTCTATTATAAACGTCCCGGCACGGGGCCGGCTCTCCCCAAGGGCAGCAGTAAGCCCCCGCTGTGTAGCTCTTGGGTAGTGGAACCGTAGGAACAGTAGGTCCTTAGTCTGCTTTGCTGTTCCGGGCCGGGGATCACTCCGACCTTAATGGGGTAAGTTCTAGCGGCTTACTCAATGTGAACTACGGGCTGGGTGGAGCCCAGAGTGGAGGCTTGCCTTCACTGCCGGTCATAGACGTAGTGGTCGTGTGTTCAAAGCCCGAGGACATACAGGCCAGGAAACTGGTACATGTGCTCACTCGTGTGGGAGCTGGTTAGTAGGAGACTGTCCCTTCCATACGGTCGCTAAACCATCGTAGCGAATCCTCAGTCACCAGAGAAGCGTTGGATAGGTGTAGGCTGGATTAAGTCCTCACGGCTAGGTGCCTCCTACATTGTTGCCACACTTCGAAATGGGTACACAATGTCTATTATAAACAAGCAGCATTGTGGCTGGGCTTCGACGAAGTCCACTTCATCAGTCTACCCTACTAAAATTCCCGTTGCTTAAGAGGCTTCCAGCTGCAGGTTTTTTTTTTGAGTCCATCGCCTGAAGACTTGGATCAACCGCGTTGCGTGTATATGCTACGTCGATCTCGCTAGCTGACTTGCATCGCTGCTATCAGAGCACCCTCTGTCTGAAGTTTTATTAATTCCTCTAGGATGGTGGGCATTGCTGGAACTGGCTGAGAAGTTGTATATATCATTTTACTATATATATTCAAATAAAGGGTTAGAACCGCCAGTATAAATGATACTGTTGTCATACCTGTCGGTGGAGACCGTCTTCACTGGCTGATGATTGAGGTTATTTGTTCTGTAAGGCTTCACTGTCTTCAATATTTTTATATTTCCCGTCTCTTATGCATGTAATTTTTTTATAACGAAATGGACCATATAATTCATAATCATAGAAAGTATTGTCATCCAAACCATGTATGAATACAATTTCTTTTCCTTTGATGCGGGACAAAGCCCAATGGTGACCACTGTTTTAGGCACGTCATAACCGCCATTAAAAGTACTCTTTTGTAAGTCTCGATTGTAAGCTGTATATTCATATTCGTACATAGCGTGTTCAGTAAATACATCATATATTAACGGAGCAGAGTTAATAAATACCAGAAATTACCCGGTGCACCTCCCCAGCGTTCATCCTTTTAAATTATTTATTTATGATTATTACATAAATTCATATTCCTGAGAATAACACTACATTGATAAAAGTGTAAGCATCAATTATCATGTAAACATAGACTTATACGGGGTCGGCAGAGAAGCGGCAGAACAGATAGGACAAAGGAAGTAATCCCCACTCCACACCTCCCTAGGCTTAGTGGTGCCAAATCATTTAGGATTTCAATCCTGTAATACATTAAATTATATTAACTTATCCGATTACATTATCTTCACAATACTATAAATGTTTCTTCAAATAATTTTGACTTTTTAATTAAATAAGCATTAAATACACTTAATGGCTAACTGGCATTTCTCATGAATTAATGTTTGGGAGAAGAGAAGGGGGGGGGGAGTATACTTTACTTGGTGCAATATGTTACTGACGTTAAAAAATAACATAGATTTGAATTATTAAGGATAAAATTTTATAATGGATTTGAATTAATTTATAGACAACAAAGTAAACAACTTTTGTTATGAGCACGGTTATCGAAAAACAAATAGACAATGAAATATCGCGAGTTTTTATTTCAGGCCTCCCTCATAACCCCCACTCCCGTTTAGACCTACAAATGTTAATATAGCTTATAATCATGGAAGAATTAATGCTAATTCACATACCGAGTTTTGTTAATTTCGGTTCAATCGTTAGTGCCCAACAAAATTGTTGGCTACCGCTTTAGTATTTAGTGTATATCTCGTTTATACATTGTTATATGACAAAAGTGAATATAATAAAAGTTACTTTAAATAAAAGTAACTTTTGTCATGTGCATATTTGCAAAAAAAAACCCAATAGAAAACGAAATATTGCTATCTTTAATTTCAGGCCTCCCACACAACTCCCACTCCTGCTCGCCCCTTGAAATGTTGGTACAGCTTATTATCATGTAGGAGTTAATACTAATTCATATACCGAGTTTTGTTTAACTCGGTTGAGTCTTTTGCGCCAAATAAAATTGTTGACTCCCGCTATAGTTTTTAGCGTATAACTCATTTATACTTATGTATACGACAAAAGTGTACATACCAAAAGATACTCTAAATAACAAACTAAACAACTATTGTTATGTGCATATTTACCGAATAATCATTGCGAAACGAAATACCGCTATTTTTAAATTCAGGCCTCCCTTATAACCCCTACTCCTGTTTGAACCTAAAAATTTTAATATACTTATAATATTGGAAAAATTAATGCTAATTCACATTCTGAGTTTTGTTAAGTTCGGTTTAATCGTTAGTGCCCAAAAAAATTGTTGGCTCCAGCTCTAGTTTTTAGAGTATATCTCGTTTATACTTTGTTATACGACAAAAATGAATATAACAAAAGTTACTTTAAATAACAAAATAATCAACTTGTGACATGTGCATATTTGCAGAAAAACGAATAGAAAACGAAATACTGCTATTTTTCATTTCAGGCCTCCCTTACAACCCCCACTCCTGCCCGTCCCTAGAAATGCTGGTACAGCTTATTAACATGAAGACGTTAGTGCTAACACACACATACCTAGTTTTATTTAGTTCGGTTGAGTCTTTTATGCCAAATAAAATTTTTGACTCCCGCTATAGTGTTTAGCGTATAACGCATTAAAAGTTCGGAATACGACGAAGCGTATATAAGAAAAGTTACTCTAAATAATAAAATAAATAACTTTTGTTATGTGGATATTTGCCGAAAAACCAATAGGAAACGAAATATCGCTATTTTTAATTTCAGGCCTCCCTTATAATCCCTACTCCTGTTCGTCTCAGAGAATATTAATATAGCCTAAAGTCTAAGTAGTAATATACATACCAAGTTTCATCAAATTCGCTTCAGCCGTCTATGCATGAAAAGGTAACAAACAAACAAACAGACACGAAAGAAACAAAATGCAGTTATGGTGTCTATGACATGTGAAACGAAAAGTTATCGTGAAATTTCGCAAAAATATCAATGTACAGACAGAGGTTACAATTTTATATATATATATATTTCTCCGTTACCGCTCTAGTCGTCGCAATCTTTGTTTGATCTTTACCAAACTTGATATACAAGTGTTTTATGTAAAACTAAATGTTAAATTTTTTATAGGGTAAAATTGGACCACTGGGACAGGGGAGTTTAGAGGGGGAATTCCAAAAATTCAAAATATCTGTGTACAGAAGCAATGTTATTGCACATTCAATTGTCTATAAATGTTGTTACAGATATTTATTGAGTATATTGTATATGAACCAAGATATTTGTATTTATTAGTTTTCTGCCTTCAAACCCCCCCCCCTCCTACTCGTGTCAGAATAGCAATGAGCAATTATATCATGAAACACTCTATTCTAAGCTTAAGTACCAAATATTGTTTTCAAGAGACGTTTATTATGAGAGATATATGCAAATTCGTTGTGTGATAACGTCATCAATTAACATTTTCCGTTCTCGTTTCGAAAATTGTTTATTTGATCGGTACCATACACGACCGGTGCAACAGGTGTACACTACAGATCATATTTGTTATTGGCAGAAATTGCACATGGATTAGTAAGGGTATAATTCAAAATATTTCCCTTATTATGAGTAGGATCGTAAAATGTTATAGAACTATCCTTTACTATTGATGTTTTACAATTGTTGTCCTTATAAAGCGGTAATAAGCGAATTATTCCTATACTCTTGTCTTCAGCCTTCAGTAAACTCACCACCCCCCTCCTCTAAACATCGTTTTTTTTTTTTCATTGATATAGGGAATATGTGGTGAGACGTGATCACAAGAGTGATACACTAGGTTGTGGGAAATCTTAGTCTGTACAATACCTGCGTGATGGATTTTAATATTATTTGATTTACCCCCCCCCCCCAGATGGGCTTGCTTTTATAACTACAGCCCAAAAGTTCTTTCTGATGATAACTAAAAATGCCTGAATTGGTGAAGTTTATTGCGATTTTCTCCTTCAGGACACGTCAGATCAAGAAGACGTCTCCGATATAATATTGTAAAATTAATTTTTGATATGGATCCATCATAAAAAATATGCGTTTCCATAGAAAATTCCAGAAATAAAAAGGCTTGAGATGAACTAGAAAAGGTAAGAATATCTACTTTACCGAAAAAAGAAGCTTTTTTCTTAACAAATGAAAAGTTTCAAATCTATTAGAAAAAAGGGGGAAAAGCACCCCAAATCATTTTTATCATGTATTTATTATAAATAAATACATTGAGGAAACGTTTCCGAAAATCACATTATTATTACAAATTCAACAGCTGATTTTGATAAATTATAAATAAATTTCATTAACATCCACTTTTTGCATCTACAGGAATTGGGACGGGTTATCTCCAGGCCACCACCCTTTTCTAGCCAGGGTGAGACTAAGGATTTTATATAATGAGTTCGTCACTAAATAAATTCCTATTGCCCAGATGAGAATCAAACTCGCCACTCTAGGTTTACCATGTGAGATTAAGGCTAACTCTCATGGCTGAGTCCCTAACAAATTATATATTATTAATATAAAAAATATATAAATTACCTCATCTTTTATCATATTTGAGAAGTGTATCAAATAACAAATGCTGGTGACGTTTAGGAAAATCGAATGAAATAATGTTTGCAACTGTCCAAACACTAAGCCATTTATCATAAGAAGACAAAATACGTAGACCAATAAACTTGTGAAAGAATAACTCATTTTAAAAAAAATATATGGGCTATAGAAATAATGGGTTGTTTCCATTGTCGAGAGCACAGTCTCGTATCTCGAACAAATTAGTTCAAGTGGGCATGTGTTGATCAATCTCTTGGAAATATTTTGGAGGAGATAACAGATAGAAGAATACTGGAAAAAAAAGCTTATAAAATAAAAATAAGAAATTAAATAGTCTACAATTTGAAGAATACTTATAATATCTGTATAACCAAATATAATAACCCAAGTACAGTAAGTCAAAATAAAAATAATATAAATTATAGGAAGAAAAAGTGAATACAAACTCATTGTTGTAAGAGGTATGTCAATCCCTAGATCTGTGCAAAGCTTCTCAATATTTCTAAGCTTCTTAATGAAACAGAGGAAATATGTTTCATTAAATATTGGCCGGAAAAGTGTTACAGCAGCGAAAACGAATTTGACCAAATGTACAATGATGAAAAATAAATGCAGCCATATTCCTCCCAAATCAGGATTTACCAATGTCAAACAGGTAATTGTCAATATGATTTGAAAGACGAAGGTTAAATAAGTATAAAACATCAATTTTTTAGTGCGGTTAAAGTGGCTGTCAAATTGAAATGTTCCAAGAATTCTTGGCAGGCAAAATATATAGGAAACACTATTTCCAAAGAACTCCATTGTTGGAATGAATTTGGCGAAAAACTAGTTCTATACTGGCGAAAGAGTCAAATGACATATATATTTATTGAAACAATACCTTTAGAAGTTGTAACAAATAGCAATCAATACTAATAACATTTATTGAAGGAGGACAGTTCTATTAGTAGATTAATACTTCGCAATAATATTTAGGAAATAATAAAACAAATAATACATAAATGGAAATATAATCTCATACAATAAATGGAACATTTGAATGATCAGACTAACTGACTATTTTCTGCTGGGCTAACATTTTAGCAGATCTCCCTTAAGGGAAATTTTTTTCTGTATTAACTTAGATTTATGCATTTTTTTTAAGTTTCAACCTTCGGTAAACTCTTGCTTGAGCTTTTGAGATTTTTAGTGACTCAGTTACTTAAAGTAAGAAGATGACTATTCTTACTTTAAGTAACTGAGTCACTAAAAATCTCATTTATAGTGTATATTTCAATTTATATTTACACAGGGTTCTTGCTCTAGCTGAAATGAAGAATATATGTGGAAATGACATGAACAGTGTCTGTCGTACAAGCACGTCGGAGATCTGCATAGTTAACCAGCATGAAAGACTTTTTACTAAGAAAATATGTTGTAGTGACGTATTAATTTGCCCCCCCCCCGTCTTAAATTCTTGGTCTAATTAAATTTCATTGATTGAGATAAAAATGATTCTGATTCATTATAAATTACAGTACTAGATATAGTAAAAAGTTTTCAATCAAATTAATACGTTATATTCATATATATATTTCAGTAATTGTTTTTCTTTCCGGTAAGTTGGAAGATGCTATTAATTTTTATTGAACAAAACATCAATAAAACAAATTAAGGCTTTCAGAAAATAGTCTAAAAAATGAAAACTAAATCACAAAGTTGAATGATTTGCATTTTTTAAGAATAAATTACCTTCCACTCTGAGAAATAAAAATTCGAATATCTCAAAACTCTGAGTTAGGATTTTTTTTTTTCAATATTATGATGATATTTTGTTTTTTTTTCTTTCCGAAATCCGAAATGGACTTGAAAACAAAACTTTTGTGATCTTTTAGACTTCCATGACTTAAATCATGATTATTTTAGTATTCCGGTATTATGGTATTTTCTACCGTCATTTCTTCAGTGCACCTCAACATAGAACGAGGGTCAGCTGTTCTATCTAAAGTATTGATTCTTGAATAGTCAATAGGTAATAAGATAGATTCAATAAAATTTACTTTATATTATTCTTCGATCCTATTTATTATAACGGAGATATTTATGAAATCCCCCCTCTAAAACTCCCCTCTCACGAGACCAATTTCAGCCATTAACAAACTTGATTTTTGTATTCACATTAAATATTTAAATATGTTTTGCGTTACGATCAACAAAAATTAGATTGCTTTGAGGGACGAAAAAAGTCAACTTCAATTATTCTTACAAACTAGTAGTCAAGTAATTATTTGATAAAAAATTAGGAAAAGTTGGGAGGATTGTGTCTCTTCAATCAATAATAACACCTCTTGTCTGATGTCTGGGATACAATTAGAAAAATCTAGGTTAGCGAACAAATTAATTTCGATTCTCATAATTAGAGTTTGGAATCGGGCTATTGTCGATCAAAAAGAAATATGCGATTCATTTGGAAAATATTTTAGTTATGTTTCTTATTCAGCCTCTTTCAACTGAATAAAGAAACCGCAGGGAGAAGAAATATCGATGAGTATTCCTGAAATTGCTCATGTTTCTTTTTCTTTCTTTTTTTCCATCAGAAATGTTTCATCGTCTTATTCTGAATTCTCCGTAATTGTCAACCAAAAAGAAAAGCACAGTTACTCCAGTGGATATTAATAGGAGCAGAAATCCAGTTCTTTTAATCTACAGTTCAATGTTTTGGTGTTAAATTTCGTTGATTCTCTTGGAGATGTTTCATTATTGTGTCAATATTTGAGCTATTGTCTTGTAGGAGTTCTGAAAGGTTGGTAGCTATTATTCCGTTGTCCGTTATTAGTCTGCAGTCTGTAAGTAAGTGTTTGATAGTTAGTTGTGTATTACACAGTGTACATATTGGTGATTCAGTACTAGTCATGAGGTTTCAGTGTGTTATCCGTGAATGAACATGCCTCAAACGAGCAAGAGCTACTAAATCTCTTCTAGTGTTCTGATTACTTGCAGCCAGAAATATCGTCTGGACAACAGAATTGAAGATAATTGAAATAAATGAGATCAAATTCGTTTCTCATTTTTTTTCAAATAATTTTTCATGTACACCTAGAAAATCCGGTCAGTTTCTATAGTTTGAATACTAAACACATACAGGCAGTAGATGGGTTTCACATACACGTACGTGCACGCTCACAACCACTAATTCACGTTAAGTGCGTAAATAGAGAGTTTAGTAACGCTTAAAGAAATAGTGCGACTGCTATAGTGGTTCCTGAGAAATATATACATATTTTAGAACTGAAACTTATCAAACTTAAACAATTTAACATATTTTGATACTAATTAAGTTATACGTATATAATTTGCGGCGAAGTTGCACAGTTCTCCCCATTTTTAAAAATTCATAACTTCGTTCACAGTCAAATATCAAAGTCGAATTTTCCGCTCCACTTTGATATCATGTAGTGCTACATAATATGTAAGAATCTTGGTTTTATATCCAGTCCCAACAGAGATATATGACCTCAAACTTTACAACAAAATTTAAAAAATAAGAGAACAATCGGCATTGCTGTTACTCTATAAAATGTGAGCACTTGATTATATCTTACTGCATAGTAGTAGTTAAATAGCTCCTTCTTAACTTTTAGTTTCTAAAAGGCAGAATTTCTCAATTTTCAAACCTTAATATTGGAGACCATTTTGACAAGTAAACTTTGTATTTAGTACATCATGGCTAGGAACGAATATTCTGAGTTCTAAAAATTAATTTAGTTTCAATGATGTAGCATAATACAGTCCAAAGATAATAAATAATAAAGAAATGTCTTCAAAATGAACAAACAAAACGCTTTTCTAAACAAAAATGGCTGTCAGACATAAACGGTATGAGATAAAAAAATTGTTTTAAACTTCGTATTTTTTAGGAAAACATGAAAAAAAAAAAAAATTAAAAATGGTCAAGCTACCAACTTATTTTTACTTACTTTTGGGTAATTAATAATTAATTATCTTGAATCAATTAATAAAATACTGGTCATGAAATAATTGTCGAATCTTTTAAAATTTAAAAAAAATACTGATTTCTTGAAGAATCAATTAAAAATGTTGTTACTTCAGTTTGTGGTTCAATATTATTAAAACACTCAAAGCTTCTTGAAAGTTTTATTGGTCCCACATACTTCCCGATAAAAGTACATAACTTAATAACAGATCCCTAAATCTTAGGAAACCTCCTGGTTTGGTTAAAAATCAAGAAGCGACAAATTTTGTGTTTCCAGAATCATACAGTAGAAAAATTATTATGGAATGGAAATATTCTGTTCTTAAACTTCGTAGAAGTCAATAATTAATTTAAAATTTACAATTTTATTTCATGTAGTATATCTAACAAAATCCGGCCAATTTTTTAAATTTGAATAATAAATAAACACATATTAAAAATTTCAAATTTCTCGAGAATACAAACCAAATATTGAATATCCAAACAATCAATATAAAGAGAATCCTAACTCATGTTTATCAAGAACACAGCTCACAATACATTGTGAGGAGCCTCAAAGTTGAGTTCTTAATAAACCTTATTTGTCACCCTCACCATCAGCATATATATATATTATATTATATATTATTTATTTGAGATGCCGATACAATAGTGATTCATCTTTTGGCAAGTTTGAATATAATTTTACAAAATTAGATAAATATTAAAAATTTTACAAAGCTAAATGTTACAAATGTACAAAATAAATAGAACCATGCCGTTACAGAGGCGATTCTTAACATGCTAAAATATAATTTCGCAAAATTAAATAAATATTAAAATTTTTAAACAGCTAACATTTACAAATGTATAAAATAAATAGAATGGACAAAACTAAATATAAATTGTTACTATATTTACAACATGAGGAGAAAAACAAAATAAATAGAAAACAAACAAAGAAAACTAAAAGAAAAACTATAAATAGTTAAACTGGAAGAAGGCAAAACTTATATTCCATAGTGCTTGCTATATATAACTTTCATAATTGTAGATAATAGCTTTTATATTTCATCAAATAATCCATTATTTCTTAAATACTTAAAAACATCATCTATAAATTGGCTACTGTTGGCCAGTAGGTCGAATACATTTGTGGGCCATGGGCACGTTTTCACTTGTGAGCAGTCACATAGTATGTGTTTTACAGTCAGCGTTCTGTTGGAGTAGCGTCATATAGGTTCATCTTCCCGGTATGAATGTGTTAGTCAAGTGTGTCCTGTGCGTAGGCATGTAAGTAATATTTCATCTCTTCTAGAGTGTCTATTACTTGAAAGTCCAGTTGAGCGCGTTTGATTTGATTTCTCTAAGTTTACTGTCTGTGTTATACCATAAATTATTCCAGTCATTAATTACGAGTTTTCTTATTTGAGAGAAAGCGTCTTGGTGAGTTATGTCCAAAAAATCTATTTGTTCAAGTTGAGTTGATTGTTTGGCTGCTTTGTCTACTATATCACTTTGAGATATGGCCACATGGCCGGGTAACCAATAAATAGTAGCACCACTAGCAGAAATAACAGTGAATATCATCAACTATTATCGGCATATACTTGAAAAATTCGAAGTAAAGATCGAATCTCAGACATGTACTCTGATAAGAAAGATAGTAACAAAGAAACTCACCTCACAAGCTTGAATCCTTATACTCCGAATTTCATTGTAAAATAGAAGAATGTAAACCACAGACCATAAAGTGTTGTACACTTGTGCTCTATAACTGGAATAATACGGCTGTAAATTCGAATAAAATAGAATCACTGTTAAGATAAACTGCCAAGAAATTGAGAAAAGAATATGCGGACTAAAAAAAGAATGAAAGGATTCAGTAACCGATAGAAGTTTTTGATATTTCTTAATGTCGAAGGAGATTTTCAAATCTCCCCGAATCGATTTAAAGCAAGTAATAAGGTAGCCTTGCAGATCGAGCAATTGGAAAAGAAAGATATATTGGCCGAGGTGAGCTATTATAAACAAAAACAAATTTTCTAAAATAATAATTCCATAAAGTCTGTAAACTACAAGAGCAGAGAAAATACTTAATATAACAGTTGCCAAAACCAGAGGAATCATACAATAACAGAACGCTTTTCGCTGGGGCATGGAATTGCATCCCAGAAATAGCTCGTTTAATTTGCCCATATCTTCAATCAATGATCTAGAGTGACTTTTTTTAAACATTGGAGTAAAAAGGATGACTGAAACGACTCCATTACTCACAAAATAATAAGAAATTTGGTATAGCGCGCTCCATATATTAATTCTTTCATCTTTTGTAAAGTTAAACAGGCTGTGAAAGAGTATTGCAATATAAATTGCGTAAAATAAAAATGATAGCATTTTGAATTTATTGGACAGAATGATGTAGTTCTCAAATGAATAAGATCGTTTGATTGGGTTTTGGAAACCTGATCCCACGACTTGTTCTAAGTTGTCCATCTTGTCGAATGGTTCTATTGAAATGACATTACACTATACAAACTGATATGGATTAATATTTTGACAATGTCTGTAATGAAATGAAAACACTTCTTGTGTTTTGACATAGCTCTTATAACAACGCTCTCACTAATCAAATATATAAATACGGCTTCAAGTTTGCAGTTTTACGAAAAACAAGAGGTTTACCATACTTCTATAATCCCTTAAACTTAGACAAAGACAGCTATTGAGGTTGTACTAATGACGCGATTATTAAAAAATGCCTTGAAATTTCGATCAATCCTATTAAGGAAATTACGAAAATGAAGTCATATCAAAAAAGAATAATACACACACACACACACACACACACACACACACACACACATACATTGCAGAATTGCATCAATGGCTTCTTATTAAAACATCGCTCACCAATAAGTTTCTAATTCATTTCATTCTCCAGGCCTTCTCCAGGGTATAGTTTTCTACCTTCGTGTTCTTGATCGCAGAAAAGATCCGAATCCAAACGATACCTATGTTCTCTTCAAATGTTTTAATCTTCCTCCCTCTTCATTCGATACTTTGAATTTGTCTAGAACTAATTTTGGCAACTGTGCAAAATATTAAATACATCGCTTTCGCTTTTTTTTTTTCGAAAGCAATTGCAATAAAACGAAAAAAAAAAGCCATTTTTCGTTTTCGATAGTATGCATTTGGATTGCCTGAGAGCCTATGTATATTTATATTATAAATATACATAGGCTCTCAGGCAATCTTTTAGCCACATATTATGTGCTCTATATATTTTTTTATGTTTTTATACATGTATATAGGTTTAATTGATATTGTTGTATTTATGCATAGCTCTGAAGATGGAAACCATAGTCTTTTAAAGCGCTTAGCGCTGAAATAAAAACGTATGATGAATTGGACGCTTTCTTCTCTCTATGTTACAATTTATGGTTCATCATTGCCAAACTCGATAAATAAACGTTTTGTGGAAAATAAAAATCAAGATCCTTAATTTTTCGAAATCGAACAAGTACGGATTTCAAACCAGGAACTTCGAAAATCTCAGTTATTATACATCGGATCTAAAAGTTGAATAGAACCCGTCTTAAGTATTATATACATTTTTCTCTATCTTGAATATAATCCAAGATATTTTTTACAATTCTGCCTTCAGTAAAACACCACTCATACTCATGCCAAATTAAATATGAAGCCACTTTACTTGAAGTTTAAGTACAACATATTGTTATCATGACACGTGTGAGGCGGAACTCAGGGTCAAATTAAATCATCCGAAGCTACCAACATTACATTATTTTACTTTTCAGACTTAGTTGCGCGGAAAAGTGAGTCAGGCTACTGCTTCCCTCCGCTAACGACTTCAGCTCCGTTTTGCTCCGGATTTCTCAGGGACTTACCGAGTATCCAGCCTTCCTACATCTGTCAGAGACATCCTGGAGGTTAAACGGGAACGCAGCTAGGACTTTTGCTAGGTAGAATATACACTATTTTGGACATTTTGTTGGGCACAATATCCAGTAGTGCTACTTCACAGTAGTTTTGTTGGAAGTGAAGAACATTTTGTACTTCAGTTCAGTGATTCAGTTCTTATTTCAGTCATTATTTCAGTGCTAAGCGCTTCCGAAGACTATTGCCTCCATCTTCAGAGCTATTCGTATGAACGCATGAGGAAAGGCAAGTGGCTGAGTAGTGTTACCTCGCGGAAGTGATAACCCGTAGTGTTACCTTTCTGAAGTTGATTAGATGAAGTATACTTTTTTATAAATTATTTTTATAAAATAACGTTTGAACACGCACATTTTGTTGGGTGACCCATCATCATCTCCAAGCACAACTTAGCTCGGCATGGAATGACATTAGTTTTAGTGACCGACAATGCAACACCTCTCATCGGAAAAGAATTCTCTGCTTTCGCCAAGTCATGGAAATTAAATTACTCAAGAAATATTAGCGCGACAATATAGACTTCCAGGCGGTGCTTCTTGAATGGTAACACACGGCTTCAGAGCGAATGGATTATAGCCCTGTCCAGCGTCTGATGCTAAGAAGAACACGAAACAGAGAACCAGCTGCTCATCGACTTCTCGTCCCAGAGGTTGTAAAGGATGTGCAGGAAAGAATCGAGCTGAAGAGAAGAAAGTTGAAGTTTCACTATGACCAAAGAGCCAAAGAACTTCCAGAACTTTGAATAGGCCAAGATGTCTATGTAAATACGCAAAGTCCTAACCAGAGATGACAACTTGGACCCATCGTTAGCCAAGAATGGTCTGCCTACAAGGACTCAGTCAACTCCAAGCTACATCGGAGAGACCGCCATTGGCTGAAACCAGCTCACCGGAACATATTACCACCTCCAGCACAGCGTATCACAATGAAGCCGTCCAGAAAAAGATCAAGCTCTTGCTTGAAGATCTTGCTAAAATTACCCAGAAGGTCAATCGGAATCGAAACCCCACACCACCTAACCACGTACCATGGAAAACAGGATGGAAGAGTTGCACAGTCACGCACACTACGAGAAAACAGTCAGAAGAGACAAAGACAAATGTTCAGGTCTCACCTCCAAAGACTAGATTATCATCTAATCCGAATGTCTCATTGTTTGGAAAACCGATTAAGCCCACTTGGAGTTTCACTCTCACTTTAAAAAAAAAAAAAATAAAAAGCTTTGTTACTTATCGATAGTTAAATATAATGGAATTTTTACAATGGATTGCTAAATAAACAAGTTATCAAAATGTAGTCGTGTGAGTTTTCTCGTTTTTTTTCTCTCTCTCCCTTAAATTACAGTTTTAATAACAATAGCTACAAAACCTCATGTGAGATAGATGCAAATATGTTCTATGTAACGTCATCAATTAAGATTGTATTTCCTATAGAGCTCAAATATTTACTTGATGGACACTGTGCTGAATATCTGATTTGAATATCTAAATGATTCATGTATAGCTGAAGATATAATGTGTTCATGGTTGTAATAGGTCAAGGAGGAAGGGGGGTAGGGGTTAAAGTATAAAATTCAAAATATACACTTATTTGCGTAGGATCAAAAATGTTGTATACTCAGTCTTGTTAATCATTTAGTGTCCAACAAAACTTTAATACTAAGGGATTTTTTTGTTTTAGGCATCAGTAACTCCCACTCAACACCTACTCTTGGAATTCTCACCTATCAGCAATTATATCTATATTCCTCTCATGTACAACATAAATTTGAAGTTTCAAATTTAAAAGCTTCTTATTAATTGAGGAATAGAAAACACATAGTATAGGATATTTCAGAGGCTTCATCTGTGCCATTCTCTAACGAAAATCGGTGAATCTATAGGAGAGTGAAAAATAAGGATGTCTGGTGAAACGATCCAATCTGTTGTAGTAAATACCCGAACAGGGTCAAAACTAGAAATTGAAGTTGTAGTTGAATATCACTGAAGTATTAAATATTAATTAATTACTAAATAACGACCAATAAACATCTGATTATATATATGAGAAGGATGAGGGATATAACGCCTGATTAATAAGTGGAATAAACAGCTTAACAATTATATAAATACCTATAAATAAAACCTTATATAAATTGTAGAAATATGAGTATAGACAGTTGGTTTACCTCTGCACATAACTCCTTCGATCCATAAATTAAATAATGAAAGTTCCAAAAATACATTGGCATCCAAAGAACTAAAACAATGTACATAGAGAAGGAAAATGGTACTGGAAGCAAGATCGCGTACAAATGAGTGACTGCCAAAAAGTAGACCCAAAGGGTTGAAAAGAGCAGATGTGGGCTATAGAATGTTTGTATGGACTCCATTGTACCCGCTAAAAAATCAAACTTCTCCACAACTTCTTCATAGTTAATGAACTCCGTTAAGGATTTAAAGAGAGCAAGAACAATGTTTTGCAATCCAAAGTATTGGTAAATAAATGAATTTAAACATAAATATGCAATCATGAAGATTGTAAAGCTCAAAGCTGAGGCGTAATCTGTGTCTGTTTGGAGCATAATTACCCCAGAAAATATAAAGAATATTCCGACAGTTAGTAATAAACATATCATGTGGAATTGGTGAGTTTTTCGAGATATTTTAAACTCATACTCAGGCTGAGTGGGTTCGATTTCCAGTTGAGTTTTGAAAATTTCTTCAAGTCTTCTGAAATACCTAATAGGCCATATTATTGTAAAGAAGACGACTAAAGCACCAAGTGAAGTGTTACTTATGGTATATATCATCTGCCAACCCTTGGACCACTTGGCCGTTGGAGAAAGTAAGACTTGAATTCTGAAAAAAAGGTCCAAAGAATAAATCGTTATAGAAATGATTGCCCATTTCCAAGAGAATGCAAGAGATTTGTCGAAAGGAAACACTCCTGTGATTCTCGGGAAGAGAAAAGAATATCTTAGGCTTTTCCCTATTGGATTCATTCTCAAAGACTGATGGCATATTTATTTTCAAAAGTCTACAATAGTAATGTACTTCGGGTAAATCAATAAACTATAACAAATATTTACTCAAGATGGTTTGCTGAATATATGAATTGCTTGTTGATTGGATTCTAGTAGGCTCAATAATCAAATGGTTTGCTACAGGCTTGTTATTGTTTATTTAATGTAAAATATTATACATTTAATTATTTTATATTCTTCTATTATACTAGACTCGTCAGCAGCTAGCACGGACCATTTTTTTTTTTTTTTTTTCATTGGAGTCTCAGTTTTTGGAGAATATTTACAAGTAAACGATATACAGGTCGTGTAAGACCTATCTGGTTAGTACTGGTAGCTCTCAGTCTACTAAACTCTTTGTTCCATTTTAAGCTGTTATTGAGATTGGGTTGTAATGGAACAATGAGTGCAGGTAACCAGCAACTGGCGGTACCGGGTGGGGTGAGATATTAGGAAAATAAGTGCTTTTTTATAATAGGAAAATAAATGGCTTTTATTGTCACAAAATACGTTCCATCGCACTATACGAAAAGGAAGCTCTCTGGGTGGGGAGAAACGAATTTTCATGTTGTTTTATATGTCAGGAGAGTGAAAAATAAGCATGGCTGGTGTAACCTTGCAACTAGTAGTAATTAACAACACAGTTAAAGTGCTAAAACTAGGAGGCGACAATAATCTCTTTTCCTAACTATAATAATCTTAACTAATATTTGAATAATACTGAAACTATAAATATTAAATTATGGCTTAAAAAATTCCATTATATATATGAGAAGGATGAGAGTCATAATACCTTATAACAATAAGAAGAATAAAAAGGAAATACATACTAATCTATAAATCATTAAATAAATTGTATAAATATCAGTATAGAAAGTTTATGTACCTCTGCACACAACTTCTTCAATCCACAAATTAAATAATGAACGTTAAAAAAAAACATTGGCATGCAAAGACCTAATACCACATACACAGTGGAGGAAAAAGGCACTGGGAGAAAGATGGCGTACAAATGAATAAGTATTAAAAAGAAGACCAAAGGGTTGAAAGGAGCAAATGTGGGTGATAGAATGTTTGTTTTGACTCCATTGTATTCGCTAAAAAATCAAACTTCTCCAACACTTCTTCCAAATGAATGATCGCAATCAGGGATTTGAAGAGGGCAAGTATTATGCTTTGCAAACCGAAGTATTGGTAAATAAATGAATTTAAATTTATATACGAGATAATGAACGTTATAAAGGTTAGAGTTAATGCGTAATCTCTCTCTGTTTGGGGAACAATTGCCCACGAAAATACTAGGTATATCACCAATGTAAGTAGTAAAATTGTCATTTGGAATTGGTGAGTTTTTCGAGATAATTTAACTTCATACTCCGACTGAGTGTGTTCGATTTCCAATAGAGCTTTGAATATTACCTCCTGTCTTCTGAAATACTTAATAGGTCAAACAATTGTAAAGAGGACGATCAAAGCACCTAGAAAAGTGTTACTTATGGTATACAGTTTCTGCCAGCCATTAGAAGATGTCCAAGGAATAAATCCTTATAGAAATGATTGCGCATTTCCAAGAGAATACAAAAGACTTGTCAAAAGGAAACAATCCTGTGATTCTCGGGAAGAGAAAAGAATATCTTAGGCTTTTTCCTACTGGGCTCATCCTAAAAGACTGATGCCATATTTATTTTCAAAAGTCTACTTAAGTAATATAATCCAGCCAAATCAATATTCTAGGACAAATATTTACTCTGCCAATGCTTAAAAAAAATATGAATACTTTGTTGATTAGATTGTAGAGGTCTCAATAAATGAAATGGTTGGTACTGGCTTATTAATGTTTGTCTATTGAAATATATTGAAACTATCTTCAATTTTGTTATTGTTAGTTTTATTTATTAAGGTCCACTCGTACAACTAGGGCTAATAGGGATGGGTTATCTATTGATTATTACTCTATTCTTGCCAGGACTGAGGATTTTATCTAATGAGTTCCTTACTAAATAAATCCTTACTGCACAGAACTCGTGACTCTAAGTTTACCAAATGAGATTAAGACGAAAGCCTCAACTCACATAGCTAACTTGGCCCCTGTCTCTTGATTTATTCAAAGGGTTAATTTTTTTAGTAACCTAAACTGTAATATTTAGTTGAATAAATAAGTTCTATGTTAAATCCCACGATTTTATTAAAGGGGTGAATACAAACCTTTGAAACTTGCTACAGCAAATACGGCTAAATTCCTTTTAGCAGATTTCCCTTAGGGGTAATGAACTAATGAGGTCGTATTCATGATGGGATTTTCGATAAATTTCTTCAAATATCCATCGATCCTACCCAGGAGATGACGAAACTGAAGACAGACATATATATATATATATATATATATATATATATATATATATATATATTTGTCTGTTAGCGATATAGCATTCACAATTTTTGTCTGATCATTAATAAACTCGATATGTAAAAGATTTATGAAAAAATCCATGTCAATTTTGAAATGGCTAAAATCGGTCGAGTGGGAGGGGGATTCCGAAAATTAGCCCCCCCCCCTTAGTTTACCTCAGCCCTTGAGTGGCTGCCTTTTTTCTTTCTACTATTTAATTTTATTATTTATTAATGTTCACTTTTTGCAACTAAGGCTAATTGGGACGGGTTATCTACAGGTTACCACCCTTTTCTAGCCATGGTGGCACTCAGGGTTTTATTTAATGAATTCTGTCACTAAATAAATTCATTTGTCCTGGTGGGGATCAAACTCACCACTCTAGGTTTACCATGTGTGATTAAAGGGAACACTTTATCTCACATGGCTAACCAGATCACCTTCTACTAGTTAGCTTCAATACCCATTTGACGTATTTCATTATATAAAGTTTCTTCAAAAGTAGTTATAAGCTGAATGAATAAAGTTGCAGGCATATAACATTACTATTACTAAATAATAATCAATGCATAAATTATCTCTTCTTTTATCTTATTCGAGTAGTGTATCAAAAAAATACTGGCAATGCTTAAAAAAATCAGATTAAATAAAGAAAACTCTCGCCATATAAAAAATTTCTTTCTAAGAAGAATTGTAAATAGGTAAACCAACAGTATTGTGAAAGAATAACTAATATTAAAAAAAAATATGTGGACTATAGAAATAATATGTGGATTCCATTGTTGATAGGAGCATCTCATATCTGGAAAGAATTAATTCCATTGGGCTCCTGTTGATAAATCTCTTAGAAACATACTTAAGCAGATAACAGATAAAATAATACTGAAAGAAACGCTAATAAAATAGCAACAAGAAACTAAATAATCTATAATTTGAAGAATACTTATGAAGTCTTTATGATTTAATAAAATAACAAAATACTGTCAAAGAAAAGTATAATATACTGTCAAAGAAAAGAATCAAAGTATTGATTATTGGTAGGAAAAAAGAATATAAACTTATTTTTGTGAGGGGTATCTTGACACCCAGATTCTTGCACAATGTTTCAATGCTTTTAAGCTTCTTAATGAAACAGAGGAAATGTGTTGCATTAAAAACTTGCTTAAAGACTACAACAAAAGCCAATGGAATTTTGAATAATTGTACTATGAAATGAAATAAATTTAGCCATATTCCTTACCAAAATCAAATAGACAACTGTCAATGCTAATTGAAAGACGAGAATTAAACAGGTATAAAAAATCAATTTGTTAGTTCGATACATACACATGAATTATACAGGACATGAGGGGCAGGCTTATATTGTCTGGTTTAATTGAAACTTGACTGACTGAGCCCAAGAGGAGGAAAATAACCTAAACGTCTTTTTTAGCAGATTTCCCTTAAGAGAGGTTGTACTGATGACAGGATATGTTTAATTTAAGCAGCATCTGGGAAACAGGCTTTCTTTTTCATCTGCTAGGTAGGATAAATCAATATGTGAAGAAATTCATTGAAATTCACACCATGAGAACAAGTTTAATAGCTGACGTTGTGTGGAGAAAAATATGCTAAAAACATAATTAAATAGCATACAAATGAATTATTAGTATTGTAGTTTTAAATTACCTCTTCTTTCATCTTATGTGAGCACCGCATCAAAAAATAAATATATGTAGCTTTCAGAAAGGAGTTAATTAAAGTTAGTTTGAGTCCAAACTTTATATGGCTCCAAATAATAAGGGCAAATAAGTAAATCAATAAGCATGTGAAAAAAAAAACTAATAGTAAAGAAAATACGGACTATAGAAATAGTGGGAACTTTCCATTGTAGAGAGCACAGACTCATATCGGGAGAGAATTAATTCCATAGAGCTTGTGTTGATCAGTCTCTTAGAAACACACTGGAGGAAATAGCAGATGAAAGAATAATGAAAAGAAAAGCTAATATAATAAAAACAAGAAATCAAATAACTTCCAATTTAAAGAATACTTATCCATGAGAACAAGTTTAATAGCTGACGTTGTGTGGAGAAAAATATGCTAAAAACATAATTAAATAACATACAAATGAATTATTAGTATTGTAGTTTTAATTACCTCTTCTTTCACCTTATGTGAGCATCGTATCAAAAAGTAAATACATGTAGCTTTCCGAAAGAAGGAGTTAATTAAAGTTAGCTTGAGTGCAAACTTTATGTGGCTCCAAATAATAAGGGCAAATAAGTAAATCAATAAGCATGTGAAAAAAAAAACTAATAGTAAAGAAAATACGGACTATAGAAATAGTGGGAACTTTCCATTGTAGAGAGCACAGACTCATATCGGGAGAGAATTAATTCCATAGAGCTTGTGTTGATCAGTCTCTTAGAAACACACTGGAGGAAATAGCAGATGAAAGAATACTGAAAAGAAAAGCTAATATAATAAAAACAAGAAATCAAATAACTTCCAATTTAAAGAATACTTATGAAATGTCTATTATCAAATAGGAAAACCCAAATACAATAAGAGAGATACACAAATGTAATCACTATAGGAAGAAAAAGTGAATACAAACTTATTTTAATAAATGGAATGCTAACCCCCAGATCCATGTATAGTTTCTCAATGTTTCTGAGCTTCTTAATGAAACAGAGGAAATAAGTTTCACTAAATATTGGTCGAAGAACTGTTACAACAGCTAATGCTACATTAAAGAATATTATAATGGAATAATATAAAATTTCCCAAGGTCCTCGCCATTCAAAAAGTACGAAAATCAAACAGCTAATTGACAATGTGATTTGAAAGAAGAAGGTCAAATAGGAGTAAAATATCCATTTTTTACTTCGGTCAAAATTATTGTCAAACTGAATTGTTGCAAGAATTCTAGGCAGCCAAAAAATATAGGAAACACTCTTTCCTAAGAACTCCATTCTTTGAGTGACTGAAGTGAATGCATAACTCTTCATGGTTGGAACCGAGACGTAATGGAATGAATTGAGAAAGGACAAATATTTATTAGAATAATCCATTAAGCATGTTTATGGAAGAGCAATCAATACCTGCAGTAGTATTGGGGGGAATTGGCAGCATGATAGTAGATTATAACATCCTAATAATATTCAAATTTAAACAAAATCCATTTTTTCACAATTTAGTATTCTATTAGCCCATTTATAGACATATATTTATGCTACATGAACAAAAGGTCAAAAAAAATGAAACACTAGAGATAATAGACTATTACTCTATATTTTTATGAAAATATTGGCCCTCTTGGCAGACTTCGTGGCGGACATCAGACTATTATGGTTGTTCTCGTGAAGCGATTTTCAAAAAAAACTTCTTTCCGTTGTTCAAACCTAGATGATGAAAATGAGGCCTATCAAAATTATATATATATATATATATATACATACGCATATACGTATATGTGTGTAAAACTAATCTAATATCTCTGGAATATGCTGGATGGTAGAGGAACCAATTGATAAGGATCAATAAGAAGGCCAAGTCCACTACTGTCTTTCTTGTCTGAAAACAGTAGAGGACTTGGCCTTCTTATTGATCCTTACTAATCTAATAGTTTTTTAATAGATGAAATTGAAGGAGAGTTTAGAGGGATGATTTAAAATTAAATATATCTTCATTATCATTTGTCGGTTCGAAAACAAAAAAAATTTTTTAGAACGTATCTTTCCTATAAATGTGGGATTATACATTTCTTCTGTATTTACCGAGATCTATGCATTTTTTAGCAGATTTCCCTTAAGTGCTATAGAAAGGTCCCTTAAGGGGGAGCTATTGACGTTGTACTCATGTCACGATTTTTGAAAAATTTCCTCAAATGTTTATCGATCCTATCTAGGAGATGAAAAAAAATGGGGTCCTATCAAAATTATATATATATATATACATTTGTTTGTTACCGCTCTGATTGGTTCTACACAATATTTAAATTCGACACATAATAACGGAGATATTAAGAATTTTCAGAATTTTCCCCTCTAAACCCCCTTCGTATAGGTCGGATTTCAGCATTTAACGAACTTCATGTTTAGTTTTACATAAAGCGTTTAAATATCGAATTTGATAATGATCTTACAATAATTGCGACTGCTAGAGCGTTACCAGACAAATATATATTTATAGTTTGGAATGGACCTCATTTTCATCATCTCCTGTGTAGGATATATGGACATTTGAGAAAATGAATAAAAAATCGTGTCATGAGTATGACTACAATAGCTGATTTCCCTTAAGGGAAATCTGCTAATTTATAGAACCCCTCTTCTTGCAGTTTCCTATAAATGCTGGACTATAATTTTTTTTCTGTATTAACCAAGATATATACATTTTTTTTAAGTTGCAACCTTCGATAAACTCTCAGTTATAACCATCTTCTTACTTTAAGTAACTGAGTCACTAAAAATCTCATTTATAGTGTATATTTCAATTTATATTTACACAGGGTTCTTGCTATGGCAGAAATAAAGAATAGATTTAGAGATGACATGACCAGTGTCATACAAGCATGTCAAAAATCTGCTTAGTTTACCACCATGAATGACTTTTAATGAATAAAATTGTCTTTTGAGCAGTGAAATAATAATAAAATACCTTAAAGTACTGAATTTTAAGATCAATTGAAAGATTTTGTTAATATCCATTTTTTTTCTGAAATTTCATACACTTGATTTGATGGATTGGCTTGGAAACCATATCAAACAGTTTTGTTTTAACTATCTTTGACGGGCAATTTATTTGTATTTTTAAATTTAAATTGGCTTATTGAAGCTTATAAACAAAACTATGAATAACTCCTTAAAAAGCTAGACTTTTACTATTTTACAAAAAATCTTTAGTATAAAGAAAAAATGTTATTCCATCCCACAATATTCAGTCAGTTTGACAGCAAAAGGGTGAAGATGTTATTATTTTTTAATTAATAATCAGTAATTGTACCCTTCAAAAGGCTACGTCTGATGGAAAGTACGACTTGTCAGGACTAATATTCAGAACACTCACTATTTCCGAAAGCACTTTTTGGGACACAGGTCTTCACTGGTCATTGAAACCAATCATACAAAAATGAGTTTTACACAATTATAGCTTCTATTTTCAATGTTTTATCAACTAATTGACGCACTCAACAAAAGAAATTAAGGCATGCAGAAATAGACTAAAAAATGAAAACTAAATCACAAAGTTGAATGATTTTTATATTTCAAAAGTATTTATACATGCGGTTTTTGAAAAACTTCTTCAAATGCCCTTGACCCAGATGATGAAAATGAGAACAAACGAGAACAACAAAAAAGCACCTATACAAAACTTTTGTAATTCTAATGTGTACGGAGAAATTAGAACAATTTTCTTTTTTCCTTCCTCTAAACTCCCCCTCCTCCCTCTTAGTTGATTGAAGAGGAGGTGCACAACAAAAATATCTGAAATATGAAATTTCAACATTCTAAGGGTAGTCGTTTTTGAGTATGTATGTACATACATATAGACTTCCGGCTAAAACTAGTCCAAATGGGTTCAGGAAAAGTCAAAAGAGATATTTACGTTCAAATCTGAAAACTGAAAATTCTCATGATTACAATACTCCCTTTAGTTCGTACAAGGAAGTAAAAATAAAAATTTTACATTTGTCAATGCTGGCCGAACACCCAAATCGAAAGTTGATAGAAAAGTAAAGTATAGAGGCAGTAAAATAACAAAAAGTGAGGAGAAAAATAATGTGTACAGGGATCTATTCAATACTAACGATGTGCAGGGCCTAAGGAGTGTTTAAAATTAAAACAAACAACTAATTTGCAATAAAAAATATGTTCCATTTATTATTCTTTAAAATTTTACTTTATAAAATTTAATTTAATAATGTTTTATCAAAAATAAGAAAAAAATAAATCTTATATCCAACATACTTCAAACATAACATTCAACAATGATACCTTACAAATGCAGGCAAAGAAGATAACTAAATACTAATATTTACTTGAACATTCAAAATAACCATATACAATTACCCCAGTACATTAAAATACGAAATGTATTAATATTACATTTGTTTTGTATAATTATTATTATTAATACATTTAATGAACTTTGTTCCATCATATATGCTCAGTCAATTAAATTAACTCATTGCAAAAACAAATATATAAATACAACTTTCAAGATAGGAATAAACTTATGTATAATATACAAAAGAAGAGATGAATATCACATAAACTTTCTAAAATTAAGAATAAAACTAGAAAAAATTAACTAGATAATATTAAAGAATCTTAATTACCTGATATAAAATAATCAACTTAAATTATTGAAAGAACTTTAGTTACAATTTAGCCTATTTTTAGGTATAAAAAGTTAAAGTTGATAGTATTAAAGATTTATATTAGTAGTAAGGTGCTCACAGCTAAGTAGTTAGTAAATAGCACAGGTATTGAGTCTCATGAATTTAATTGCACATCGTTGCTATAATTATATAATACACAAATAAGTTTATTAATTGCAATATCTAAATAAAGAGTAAATTATCTATAGGAGGAAATTAATATAAAGCATCGAACATAAAATGCGTGAGTTCACAATAATTATCACATACAATATTGATTGAAGATAAGAGTAATACAATGATTAATTACAAAGAATTTGTGCAACACAAAAATTTTCATTGCTAATCTATAACAAGCAATTAGGTATTTAATCAAAGCTAAACCCAAGCTTAATAGGCTACATACCACCCAAGCTTAATTATATTATGTAACACTTTCTGTAAGTAACGTTTAACACTAATTAATCCAAGGTAACAAATGATCTAAAATTTAACAAATAATAAGTACTTGACATTTATGTAATACGAAATGATTTTTCTTCAACTGGTGTCATTTAAAATATACAAAAGTCAATGAAACCTAATCCAAATATCATTTAATAATCACAAAATATTTTTTTTGTATGAAGTAAAAAAAAAGTAGAATTAAAAAAAAAATATGAAAATATATTCATAATGCATGATAAATAATAATAGAATTAAATACATAAATCATGACGAAATGCTTAATTTACTAAATCTTTTTACTGTAGATAAACTACAGCTAAAGAGAACTCGGAAAAGAAAAAGTAGTGTAGTGTTATTTCTTATTGTGATACATGGTTAAGGAGTAAAAAGTCAGAGAGACTGCTTTGCCGATTTTTCAGTACTTTTCGTAACCATTTTTAAGACAAAACTGTATTTAAATATTTCAGCATTTTAAAGAAAACATGAAGAATTAAAACATGAAAGTCATACATCAGTAATAATTGGACATATGATTATATTGTAAGACTTCAGGCTGTGGGCTTTTTGAGTCCACAACATATACAACACATCTCTTTTTTTTATTTTTATAGGCTTTTTAAAATGTCAACCAACTAATGGTGACATATGTCTTTCATGTTTTAATCGTCACCTTTCCTCCATAATGCTGAAATAATTATTACGTAACACAAATAACCCAACAACACTATTCTGATATCCCTTGAAGGCAACACAAGTAGGTAGTTAGGTCTCAAGTAATAAGGTTTTTACATTTTTATTATTTTGATATTTAGTGAAATTAACTTGAGATATTTATGCTGTATTCATCATGGAATTTTTTAATACTAATATCGATTGTAAAGAAATATTTCAGCAATATTATTTGTAGCCATTTATCCATTTATGTTAGCATTTTGTACCAAACTGTCTTCTGATTGGTATAGCCGAAGGTGGTTTAGATAAAGGATCTCTCTCTAAGCCATGGGTCGACTTTATTTTTAATAGGTTCCATGCATAGCATAATTAACAACTTATTTTAGTCCATAATGATAAAATTCCCAAATACTTTTTCATGGATATTTTAGTACACATCACTAAGTCTATGCCCTTCCGATATGATGGGAAAAATGTCTTCCTACTTAGTCATGCCCCATACTTTTCAAATCTACTTCTAAAAGAAACTGCACGTTGTTATGCCCAACCCAACCATTCTCCCACTCCTGGAGATGTGGTGAAACCTATGTCAGTTATATCCAGATATGACATACACCTCCAGGCAGTGACTCTGTAAATTGATCACCATACATTCCAGAATTTTATATTATTAATTTTATCTTATTGAATTCTATTGAGGTTGAAACGTTTGTTTATATGTCTTATTAAACCTATTTCATCTTGAGGATTGGAGGATCTTCCAAATTGGTTTACCCGGGTGGCACCTTCACTGCCCTTGAACTCTCCAACTACCTGATCTAAAATGACAGTAGTAAGCAAATTTTATTCCTGATGATTTGTTGAAGTAAAGAATGTGAAGCATATAGTTCTATAAAGTCAATGGAGGGGAAATGGTGTTTCCGTAAGCTCTGAACCAACAAGTGATATATAATTTAATAAAAGTTTTGCCTTGAGAAAGGTAATAAAAGTAGCAAAAAATTGGCAAAGAAGTGTTTCTGACTTCTTACCACCCTCTTAACGGAGTGAAATAAGGAAATGCCATTTTTTCAAAATGTATTGCGTCAAGAAACAAGTTTTTATATCACATTAGGACGGTGACTTTGTGGTGATGTAATATACTGCCTGAGCTTGCTGACCGCACCTACGAACGTGTCAGTTATCAAAGACAATTTCTCGAGTAGAGGGGAGCCAAATAGCCTCACCGCCTCTTGCCTCTCGTGATCGGTAACAGGCCTGTCGTCAAGATATTGGAGGCGGTTGAAGCAAGATATAACGTAAAGGCGATAGCGGAGATAGTCGTAGAAGGTCTCTTCGCGGCAGTGAGGCACGCCTGGATTGCCCATGAGGCTCAGCTGCTGGAGGTTTGGGAAGCTTGATGCCAGCCTCTTAGCAAACTCACTTATCGCATGGACGTTATTGTAATTGAGCCAGACGATGGTGATGTTCGGGAGGTAGGGGAATACTGTGTCGCTCCCGATGTCGTTGTGATCCAATATAATGCAGGTTAGGCTTGAAAATGATCGCAAGAAAGAAACATCACTGAAAATAAAATCAATAGAAAATTAGTAAGGCAGATTTTCAATTAACCAAAAATATTATTCAGTCTGAAATTACTAAGAATATTCACAAGAAAGGAGACTAAAAGAATTCAATTTAACATAAACAGATATTGTATTTAAATCAGGTTATATTTAAATTCAAAAAGTCCATTATGCAGGTGTGCTGCATAAATTAAGCAGATTTTCTATGTTCTCTGTTGAGCTCTCTATTGATGATGTAACATTGAACATATTGGCATGTTCATAGTAATCATAAAAAATGTATTTGATTTTTAAGTTAAAAATATTTTTTTTCCATGAAGATCACCATGTTATTAATTTCAGTAGGACTAGGGGTTTACTGAAAGCTGAAAACTAAAAAATGCAAAAATCTTGGTTAATATTTGAGATATGAGAAAACATGTATAGAATTACATTCATAGAAAGTCAAATTTGCAATAAGATTAATCTAAGGAATTTTTTTGATCCGACCCGATTAACCAAGAAATTTAGAATTTTCGATTTCCCTCTCTCCATCTGGTTTGATTTCAATTGTTGTCAAACTTGATTGACTTTGGCAACAATCAAATGAAAACGTTGACTGATAAAGCATTAACTTACAAGTACATATATAGTTTTTCTTTGTGTAGTATATAGTTTTGAATGGAGCTCATTTTTGTTATCTCCTAGGAAGAATCAATGGACATTTCAAGAAATTTTTCAAAACTAGCCTTATAAGTACAACCTCAATAGCTGAAATCAGCTACAAAAAAAAGAAAAAGAAAAGGAAAGAATTAAAAAAAATAACACTTTCAGGTACTCAAATATATCTAGTATGTAGACTGTCCCATCTACTGAACATGTGATGACTTTTATATTGAAAAATAATCTAATGCCTTTGTTAGGGCTGAGTTATTATTTTTCCTACTTATTAATTACAATAATTTATGAAAACAATTTTGATTTGACATGTTTAGTTATGCGAAGTTTAACTCCATCGAGGTCAAATATTTTGGTCACTCATGATAATTATTTTTAGCCAAAACCTTTTTTTCCCAGAAATAAATAATAAATACTTTCTGAAAACAAGTTTCTAATTTTTATGATGATGAGAGACCTACCCAAATGTTTTTGTCTTTTTTATTATTAGCTGTGATTAAACTTAATTAATTTATGTGTAATTGCTAATGATAGATTAGTAAAAGGTAATCCCACGAAAGAAATTTCTTACAAATTCTTCGAATAAAGCAGGTTCTAACTGTGGATGTCATCACCTCCGTATCTGAGACTTTATCCTTGTTTTCCTCCTTTGTTAGGAATCTGAATTGAGGATGCATAGAACCATTAAGTGCCGCTAATTGGTCGGCCATTTTCATTATTTTGTTCAGTTCATTGATTGTTGGATAAACAGAAAGATTATAAGAAAAGGAACCACCAAGCTTGAAACAACACTATAATAGTAGCCCGGGCAGAAATTTTAGACTGGAAGACACTGCTCTTGGGGTTTGTGTGGTAAATTTTCATGTTTTAATGAGCTAGAATTTTCCTATTTGAGTAATCAATTTCTATTTGTTTCTTTTAGAGAAAATAATTGCAGCCATTACATAAAATAAGTTTAAGATAAGAAATATTTATAAAGCTATCACTAAAGTAAAGCTTAGAATGAATAATTCATACCACCACTAAACATGAGATAAAATGACTTCCTTTATGTTTTAGGATTCCTTTGAGTGTTTTGTATATTTTGACTATCTGCCAAAGGCACTTATAAAATAATTTACACAAAAACACCTTCCAATAAACTAGAAATACTAAACTCATACACGAATGAGTTTAAATTTAATTAAACAGATGCTGAAAATAAAAATTTAAAACACTTACTCAATATTATTATTGCTGAGATCGATTATCTTGACTCTGGTTTGAAAGCTGTTGATCAATGTCTTTGGGACGCTCCTGAGGTTTTGGTGAGCGAGGTTCAAACGGCTTTCTTCACTGATCATCTTTCACAGCAGCCAAATCACAGCTAGATGAGGGAGGAAGCATATTATTGTATAAAATACGAACATAAAGCACAGTGTAAAGGGAAGATACAGGCATAAGCTGATGCAAAACTGGAAGTTCATATTTCTAATATATAATTAAGTAAATGAATGTGTCAGGGTGGAGGCGAGGAGGGTTTAATAAATATTCGAACACACAACTTGTTGTTAAACATTCGAACAGCGAGATCCCCAAATGAATAGAAAGAATGTTTACCTCTCTTGTTTGAACATAATTTGTGAAGCAGTGCTGTCAATAAGACATTGTTGTAGTGTCTGGCATTAAATACTAGGTCAATCATTATTCTGAATATCAATTCTCATAAATGTGCACTTGAATACAACAAAACTTTAATGCATATGGGGCATCATTAAACTCGAATTCAAAGAGTAAAAAATTGTTTACTAACCCAAAAAATTAGAATTTGATGAAATTTTGCTTATTTGTCCTCTCTGTGAAAATAAACAACCAACCAAATAATTTAACTCTATCAGCTTTCATTTTTTGAAATTCAAAGCGATGTCATTTGAACAATGTGATGATAATAATTTGATTTGAGACTGCACTTATTATTGCTGTGATTTGTTTTAAAATATGGGTAATTTTATTTATTATAAATAATTTTGAGCAAATATAAACCTATAGAGGTAGAATAGAGAGGAAACAAATATATATAAAGAGTATTATCCCTTTATAGAAATACTTTCAAAGATATATATAGAGTTTAATAATCCTTTATAGGATTACTATAGAGGGGAAGTAAATATATATAGAAGTTAGTATCCCTTTATAGGGATATTAAAGAGGGGAGACAAATATATAAGAGGGTTGTATCCCTTTATAGAATTACTATAGAGGGGAAGTAAATATATATATATATATATAGAAGGTAATATCCTTTTACAGGGATACTACAGAGGGGAGACGAATATATAAGAGAGTTGTATCCCTTTATAGGATTACTGTAGAGGGGGAAGTAAATATGTATATAGAAGGTAGTATCCTTTTATAGGGATACTACAGGGGGGAGACGAATATATAAGAGAGTTGTATCCCTTTATAGGATTACTGTAGAGGGGGAAGTAAATATGTATATAGAAGGTAGTATCCTTTTATAGGGATACTACAGAGGGGAGACGAATATATAAGAGAGTTGTATCCCTTTATAGGATTACTGTAGAGGGGGAAGTAAATATGTATATAGAAGGTAGTATCCTTTTATAGGGATACTACAGAGGGGAGACAAATATATAAGAGAGTTGTATCCCTTTATAGGATTACTGTAGAGGGGGAAGTAAATATGTACATATATAGAAGGTAGTATCCTTTTATAGGGACACTAAATAGGGGAGACGAATATATAAGAGGGTAGTATCCCTTTATAGGGATACTAAAGAGGCGAGATGAACATATAAGAAGGTAGTATCCCTATATAGGAAGAATTACTATAGAGGGGAAGTAAATATATATATATATATATATATATATATATATATATATATATATATATAGAGAGAGAGAGAGACAGAGAGAGAGAGAGAGAGAGAGAGAGAGAGAGAGAGAGAGAGAGAGAGAGAGAGAGAGAGAGAGAGAGAAGGTAGTATCCCTTTATAGGGATACTAAAGAGGGGAAACGAATATATGAGTGTAGAGGGGAAGTAAATGTGTATAGAAGGTAGTATCCCTTTATTAGGGTATTTTTTTTATTTTTTTTTAGTTTTATAATGAATTATATTTACCATATTTTTTGTAATAGATAGAATTCGATTTAAAAAAAAAATTAAAATATAAATATTATTTTAAATAATTAACGTTTTTAAAGTAAAACTAGAGGAAAAGTAAATGTCTAAATCTTAGCGTTCTACTAAGTAAAAAATAGAATCCAGCATTTAATCCAAAGTGTGTAAGAAAAAGTAATTCTTTATCAAATATTTTCTTTGTATAGACTCACACACACAGCAACAAAATCAATGAGGATGTGACACCTTCATTACACCCTTCCCCCCAACAGTGGTTTTCTTCTCGGGAAAAAATTGATTGAAATATCAAGAGGCAAAATTGAAAATGCAAATAATGTGGTTAATATCTGAGATCGAGAAGTGAACAGAACAACATTAATAGAAAACTAAATTTGTAACAAGATTGGCTCATATGTTTTGATCCAACTCATAGTAAAACAGGTATTTTGAATTTTCACCCCCTCTGAACCATCCCTCCTCCGACCCGATTTCAGCAGTTAATGGACTTGATTTTTAGTTTCAAATACAAAATTTAATAATCAAATTTAGTAATAATAAAACCTAAAATTTCGATCAAGTGTAGGATCGATGGCTTTCAAGAAATGTTTCAAAAAGAGCATCCTGACAACAACTTTAGTAGCAGAATTAGAACTGGGGAAAAATAAATACAGAAAACTTAATAAAACATGGCATTCAGAATTGAATCCAATATAGTACAAAGCGTGTATTGAAAAAAACTTCTTTGCATGAGCAATCACTTTCAATAACAAAATCAATGGGGATATGGACCTTTTGATGGCCCCCTCCTCTATCCAAAGATGATTTTCTCTTTCAACTGTGAAGCAATTGACTGAAATATTCCGGGGTCTCAAATCCTTATAAAAATTGCCAGTATAAATTGGTTGCAAATAAGAAATATCAATACATATAAAAAAAATAAGCGAAATTCTAAATTAATGCACAGAATAATAAAATTTCCCACCAATATATTTGTTAATTAAGTGTAAAACAGTTTCAAAGTGTCATCCTTATCTTAATAAACAAAAAAATAGAACATTAGCATGTTTATATAAATGCATACCTGTATTTAACGCTTATTTCCAATCATTATGAGGTACACCTCACATTGGGTGAAATTGAAGTCAATTTTTATTTTAAATACTTATTTATTTAAGAAATGTAATTATTAAGAGGTCTGTTAAGGTTAGACATATTTGAACTTGGCTGACAATATGCATTTCTGTAATAATTAAATTTTGAAAATACGATGGAAGAAATCAGTTTTAGAAACATCAGGATTGACTCACACGAATATTGTTTACAATTTTGTAATGACAGTGAAAATCATGACCTAATTATGAAACAATTACAACTGTTTACATAACACAGATTTTCCCCAGTAACTATATTTATCATAGGACTATAAAATCATGGAAAATTAGCATAGGAAACTGGTTTCCTTGGATTGCAAAACATAGTACTCAACAAAGCAGTTATTTCTCGTGAATAATAATTATAGGTTTATTTATAGAAGTGCAAGAACTTTTGTAACATAGTAAGAAAAAAATATCAACCTTTACTTATGTATTTAAGAATAAAATACATATTTATTTGAAAGGGGGGAAACCTTTAATGATTGCATAATTGAGAACCAACTTCAAAAGTTTCATCTTTCAACAAAATGAAATAATTTTTAAATAGTTCCATGATTTTTGCTCATTGCAGCTTGCCTATATTCGTATTCTTTTAAACTAGCTCGGTATAAGTGTGTGCGATTAGTCAAGCAATTTCATTGAATGCAATATTCTGTTTCAATGTGAACCCATTGTCATTTATGCTAAAATATGAATTAAATGCAGAGAGACAATACATCATTTTTTTATAAAGAAGAAATAATGTTGGAAAAACCTCACGAACATCTATTTCATTTACAAGTTATTCTGACTAAAATATTTGGTATGTTCTAAAGTTGTTGGCCAATAAATAAAAAAACCCTCAAGGCCTTCAAATTACTTTATTAACTTTTCTTTTACACGTTTCATGGCCAATACAGCATCTCTTCAGCAGCTTAAATCTTTATATTTTCGAAAAAACATAAATTTATTTCATCCCCCCCCCACCCAAGGAAGCATATTTTTGTACACATTTATATGCTCTATGTTTATACATTAAACTAAAACCTTTAACTACGATACTTAATAAAATGATGCTAAGCAAGTTACCTAAACTACTTCAAATTGATCTTATCTTATTTAAAATTGATTTTTTTTTCTTTTTTTTTTCAGCCTGAGGATAAAATGGTGAAAGAATATAGTACTTAGATATTTCATTTGTTTTTTTCATGCCCCCCCCCCAAATTGCCCAGGAGTTTTAAGATTGATGAGCACATCTGTGGTGCTAAGTAAATAATACTTTTATTTGACGATTCTATCTCAGATTTATAGATCTAGATAAAGGCTATAGTGTTATTTAATTTTATTTCAATAAAAACATATTTGGGTATAAAAAGTTTTTTTTTTTCTTGGGGGGGGGGGGATAAATTAAATTTATACCAATAATATTAGTGACGAATTAGCCCTCTGGGGAATATATGCAGGGCATATCTTCAACAACGCGATTTCAAGGAACAGTTTTATTTACTGACCCTGCCATCAACTTTAAAATAAATTTTATTTTTATTAATATAGCCACATTGAGTATTAAATTAAAACCTTTGGTATAAAAATATATTTGTGACGAATTTTTAGGCTACTAACAACCCAGTATAGGAAATAAACAATATATGCGCAGGAAATCAAATTAAGTAAAAAAAAAAAAAAAAAAGAGGATGTAGAAAAAACAGTAAATTTTATTTTAATCGTGAAATTCTGTCAATATCTATTCATAGGAACTGAGATAGGATAAACCTTTTGAAAATATGTTTTGTAGTAAACCTACTTCATCTGGGCTTTTATTATCTTATCTCCCTTCTTTTTATTAACTCAGGTTGTTCAAAAATGTAATAGTAATCGAATATTTAAAAAAAAATATCAATAAAAATTTTGAAATTCTGGGTTTAAAATATAATATTTTATTTATACAAAACAAATAAGCAATCCATTGAAATATACAGCTGGAAATTTGTCTATAAATAATTATACAACTGAACTTATAGGTTGTAGGCTGTCACTAATTGGAACCCTCCAATATAGAATCTGTTTTAATTGTTAAAGAAAGGGGCCTTTACTGTTTAAAAAAAAATAAGTGAATTCAGAGCACACAAAAAATAGATAACAACATCCCAATCTTTGTCAGAAACTATATGCTACAATAATTATTGATACAAAATTGTAGACTAATGGTAAAAATAAACAGCAACTCAAAAGAATATTTTTTAATTACCTATTCAAATCATAATCAACTAAAACTTAACTAGATGTCATAGAGAATAGAAATACATTCATCAATGAGAATATCACAAGTAAATGTGTCAGAAAAATTCCAATTACCTGTTCAGTTATAAGGAACTAAGAACTATCAAATTACAAAGTAAAGGCAAAATCCTTAAACAGCCCTGACCTAAAAAACATCATTTACAATGTACTTAAAATTAAAACTATAAATTCTGGCTTAATTTTAACAAAAACTACAGATCCTAGCAGAATCATTTTACATTAATTTTATAACAATGTTTCAAAACATATTCAAATATATTTCGGCAAATGTGCATTTATTTACACACTAGGCAAATCCTCATTAAAGGTATTTAAATTTTAACAACAAACCAATCAGAGAGTAAGTATTAATCATTCTAAATAATTTATAATATTCTTTCAAAAATATGTCAAAACAAATGAAAAGCTGAAAAACTACTGGTCTTCTCTATCAAGAAATACCACAGGCCTTAATATGTTCTTAAACTATTGAACTGATAGTATGAAATAAGAAATACCATTTAATTTTTAATGTTCAAAAGCAATATTAATACAAATAACTTAGACCAAATTTTAATTTTGCATTTCAAATTCTAAAAGTACTTACTAGCAATGAATAAATAATAATGTCCTTTTCACCAAATTATTTACATTTCTCAAAATTTAGGCAAGATGAACAAAGAGTGAAGGACATGAACTGACAGGAGTTTTAGTTTGGGAGATAGAAAGTAAACATCACGTAAACATTGATATTGCCAAAGAGGTTCATTCCAAAGAGAATCCGTTAATCATGTTTAGTTGGACACAACAGAAAAACATTTTTTTTGGTCGTTTCATAGGAGTAAATTAGCCATTTATATGTATCTAGTGCAATAATAAAAAAAGTGTTTTAATTGTCATAAATACACAGTGTATTCCGCCTTAAAGCTCATAAAAATAAAAAGTAAGATTGAGATTTAACTTCACTTTAACTGCCCAAAACATTGTAGAATCTTGTCATACTGTGTTATAAAATTTAAAGTACAAGAAAAAATGTTGAAAGAAAGTACTAGCGTCAAGGCATATTAGTGCCTTGACCTTCCAACAAGGCAATGTCGGATCAAATAATGCCTATGGTCAGCAGATTTTCCTTAGGGTAAATCAGCTATTGAGGTTGTAATCATGGCACGATTTTCGATAAATGTCTTTAAATGTCCATCGATCAAACTCAGAGTAGATGAACTCAAGTCCGTTCAAATTTGTTTTTAATGGCTGAAATCGGACAAGGGAGAGAAGACCGAAAATTTCCGTTATGATCAAAAAATATTATGCAGCTAATGTTGATCAACTTAATGATTTTCATAAGTTGTTGTTCTATACATGTTTTAGCAGATTTCCCTTAAGGGAAATCAGCTATTGAGGTTGTACTCATGACGGAATTTTCGAAATTATTCTTCAAATGTCCATCGATCCTACCTAGTAGATGACGAAAATGAGGTCCGTTCAAAACTGTATATATATATATATATATATATATATATATATATATATATATATATATATATATACTAGCTCAGATACCCGGCTCCGCCCGGGAATCGGTTTGAGGGTCAATGGTGATGGAATTTTTTTGGCAAGGCTCTACTTTGCACAATATTTTAACATTTACTCGTCCCAGTGTTTAGGGTTTATACCCGTCGTTCACATTTGTTAATAATAAAATTAATTTGTTATGTAAAACTTCTCTGCCCTCCATATTGTCGTATTTCCCGTCCTTACAACCCCCACTCCTGCTCGTCCCAGAGAATATTAATATAGCCTAAAGTCTAAGTTGGGTTAGTAGTAATATACATACCAAGTTTCATAAAATTCGGTTCAGCCGTTTATGCGTGAAAAGGTAACATACAAACAAATAAACAAACAGACACCAAAGAAACAAAATGCAGTTATGGTGTCTATAACATGTGAAACGAAAAGTTATCGTGAAATTTCGCGAAAAAAATCAATGTACAGACAGAGGTTACAATTTTATATATATATATATATATATATATATATATATATATATATATATATATATATATATATATATATATATTAGTCTCTTACCACTCTAGCGGTCGCAATTTTTTTGATCGTTACCAAACTCGATATGTAGTCGTTTGATGTAAAAAGAAAGATCAAGTTCGTTAATGGCTGAAATCGGACCAGTGGGAGAGGGGGTTTAGAGGGGAGGATTTTCGAAATATCTCCGTTACTATACGTCGGATCGAAAAATTGTACAAAACCAGTCTTATTGCAAATTAAATTTACTGTAAATATTGTTATATACATTTATTCGCTATCTTAAATATTAACCGAGATATTTGCATTTTTCTATTTTCAGCTTCAGAGATGGGATCGGCTAACTTCGGGTCTAGTCGTGAGTTTCCGCCAAGAGCTAGTTCGGGCCGTACCGATACTGTTCGGCTATCAATTATGAAATATCTCTATTGTAAAATTTCATGTGGGAAATCTGCTTAGTTAACGCAGCCCCTGCGTGACGGACTTTTTATTTCTTGAATATTAAACGAGTTATTAGAACTTTCATATTTTCAGTCTTCTGGAATCCCCTACTCTTATGAATCGGATTTTTATTTAGAAATAGGTAATATATGATGAAATGATATGGGATTCCATACTAGCACTTGGAAAATCTGCTTAGTTTCCACAGCCCATGCGTGAGTAACCTTGATTTTTCATCATGTAGGAATAGGATGAAGTTTTATTTCTTAATTAATTGTCATTGTTTTGCATATGTTTCTATTACAGAATATAGCAGGTAAGTTACAGATGAAGACATTTTTCAGGAACTATTGCAGTAAGAGACTTATGACGAATACGAAAGTCCGTCACGCAGATGCTGCGTAAACTAAGCAGATTTCCCACGTACTGGTATAACAAACTTATGACCTCATCTCACAACATATTCTCTATTTCTAAGTCAAAATCCGATGAGTAGAAGTGAGGGTTTACTGAAGCCTGGAAATAAGAAAGTGTGACTAACTCGATTAATATTTGAGCTACGGAGGAATGCATTGGTCAACAGTTGTCGAGAATCAATAGTTTAACAAGACACTTTCTATAATTTTTTCGACCAGACTCATAACAGAGATATTTGTGATTTTCAAATTACCATCTCACACTTAACTCCGTAAACAAACAGAAACACATATTTGGGATTTAAGCGTCAACTAGAGTGTTTATGATATAAAAAGTTATTGTTAATGCTGTATGTGTAGGTGTGGGGGTTGACTGAAGGCTGACATCTACAAAATGCAAATATCTCGGTTAATATTAAAGATAGAAGAAAAAAGTATATTATAACACTTATATATAAATGTATTTGCCATACGCTTGATTCTACAATCTCAACAATATTTAAATACTACGAATTCCCATCTCCGGTCCAATTTCGACCAAGTTGATCTTTATTTCTACATTAAACGTTCAAATATCAAGTTTGGCAACGATCAACCAAAAATTGTGACCACTAGAGCAGTAACAGACAAGTATATATGTCCATTGACTCTTCCTAGGAGATAACAAAAATGAAGTCCATTCAAAATTATTTACTACACAAAGCAAAACTATATATATAGGCCGGACCTCATTTTCGCGATCTCCTAGGTAGGATTGCTGAACGTTTGAAATCTGCTAAAAAAAAAAGTACGCCAAGAGCGTGGCTCTAGGCCTTTCCTTTTCACAGGACACTAGGTCATTCGTTAGTTGGGTTCAATCATGCTATTTAGGGATGCCTCCCCCCTCCCAAGCAGAGATATTTGGCAACACTCCCCGTCTCTCTCACCCAGTGGAATCCTATGACTAGTCTGTTTAATTGGCTATTGTATACCTCCTTATTCAGTATGGCCAATCAACTCCCGTATCTCTTATCAATAGATTGATAACGCTCTTATCAATTATTTATTTTCCTGTTCAGATTTTTTTGTACATCCTTTTTGAAACCAGGACAGGGAAGGTCATGGTTTATTAGTTTTTCTATTTACGCAATGAACATCTTCTATTTAATTGTTTTAATAAATGCGATAAACAGTATTTTGATTTACTGTCTCTGAAAAGAGTTTCCCTAAATTTAGAATTTTGTACTTTCGCTGTCCAGAAAAGTGCTAAACGTTCGTGGCTGCATAAATTAACAATATGTCTATATTTCTCCATTACTTATTACCTAATGCCAACAAGACTCGATACATAAGTTGGATATAAGATTCGAAGAGCACACCATTTACTTCAAAAGAATGACTGAAACTGGAGAATATTTGTGTTAGCGATGAAAACATAGGAATCATTTCCATATTTTTATTAGTATAAAATAATATCTTTGTAATTCCTACGAGTCTTAAAAATTGTAACTTGTTAATCGGCTAAGTATTTCAAGTACCCTTTTGTAACATATATCCTTCGAGGGAAATAAACAGATTTCTCTTCTGTGAAATCAGCTGTTGAGGTTGAAGTCAGGACTCAATTTTTCTAAAGTCTACCAATTCTGTCTATTAAAATATGATAATTTGGTCAATTGAAATTTGTATTATACTTTAAATGAGTTTGTATTTTTGCGTTTCCAGCCTTCAGCAAATCCAACTCTAACACCCTTCATTTTCACTATATCGCTATACATCTCACGTTCAGCTTCAATTTAGGATATTTTTACGATGAGCAAATCACTAATGGGAAATAGGGGATAGAATGTCAGAAGGCGTCATCTGTATGTTAAATACAGCACGATGGAATCCTACTTAGTTTGCGTAGGCCCTACGCGAAACGTTTTTTGTTATTTATTTGACCTAACTTAAAGTGTAATTGCACTTATATTGGAGGAAAACTATTGTGACAGGGAAAAAAACTTCATCTTCATCAAACCCTTGTACTCAGCGCGAATTATCTACTGAAATTATATTTTAAGTACTTCAATATTTTGAAGGAAAACCGTTATTACCAACGCCTACAATTATACAGTTTAGTGTAAAATATCTAACTATGCGATAATCAACAAGAAATTTGTAAATGTTGTAATTTTTATCTATCGCATCAAAACATAACTTTTACATCTTTATTTGATAACGCTGATCTGGACAAAATTTCTCATATTCCTATTAAATGAATTATTTAAAATGTTTTCCTGCAATTAATTTTAAAATTATTTCATTTTCAAAGTGATACAAGTACCTCCGTTGTAGTTCATTGGATCGAAAAATATTATAGAGAATAATAAATATATCTTCTTAGAAGTTTTCTCTTAAGAGAAATCAGCTATTGAGGTCGTACTCATGATGCTATTTTCAAAACATTTCCTCAAATGTAACGTTAACAATATGCCAATATATCATGAAACGTTGTATTCTAAGCTTCAATGAAAAATATTGTTTTCTACGGACCTTTATTATGTGAGTTGCATGCAAGTAGATTTAGTGATGACGTAATCAATTAAAATGTTACGTTCTTGTCTCGAAAATGTTTATTTGATCTATGCTATGCTCCATATTTAACAGATTTATTTAATACTAAAGATCACATTCACTTAAATTTTCTGGCTGGTGGAGGTTGATGTATACATCCACGGTTGAAAAAAAATCTCAGAAATGTTGTTAGTACACAGTAGAGGGATTGGGATGAGCATATACCAACATTTCTACTGAAATACCGGTCAGCCGTCCATGATTCCACGTACTCCAGCAAAAATCCTATTTTGAACAGAACTAAAACTGCCAGCGGATTGGGAATTTGATGCCAAACCCGGATTGTACCGGGCGATGATGCAGGACCGCAGGTTCTGGAATAAACATTTAAAACCTAGTGAAGGTTTTGGCCCCCTTTTTCAACCATGGATGAAAAATCATATCAGTTAATGGCTGAAACCGGACGTGAAATAGGGTGGGGGTTAGAGAGGGGAATTCGAAAATTCATAATAACTCCGTTATTATGAGTCGAATCGAAAAATGTTATAGAACACTTATTTGTTAGACTATTGATACTATATAATTGTGTTTCTATGCATTTTCTAATAACTCACCTACTAAGAGAGTTAATAGTACTTTCTTGTTTTCAGCAATCGGTAAAGTCCCGCTTCTACGAAAATAGGCAGTGAGATGTGAACAACATCTCATTGCAGCACGTAGAAAATCTGCTAATTTTAAGCAGCACCTGCGTGACAGGCCACTATGATGAACACAAACAAAACTTTTGTACCTCTAAAAACGGGTAAGAAACATTTACATTTTTTAAATTTCCCAGTCTCTACCCCCCCCCCCTTACATCTTAGTCGATTTCGATTGAAATTCGAAAGTTTAATATTCTAAGGTTAGTCATTTTTGAGTTATTTGTGTATATGTTCGGACACAGGAGGATCAAAATGAATAATTACGTAAAACATGGAAACAGAAAGTTTTGGCGATTACTTTACATGGAATAAGGAAGTAAAAATGATTTTACACATAATTTTAATATCCCTGAAGGAAATTATCTGAGCAATTTTTTTTCTGAGTACGGTTACCAAGTTGCTACCTATAAAAGGTATCGTTGGTGCCGATCAGCCCCTAGCACTGCAGTGCGGCAAACACCAGCCTACATCCAACAGTAGTAACAAGGCGAAACTATTTTAGTCGCGGGTGAGTCCTGGTTGGCAAACCTGCTGGGGCCTTACTATAACGCCATTGTTGTGCCCCCGTGTCTAGTACTATCTTAGGAAATGCTTGACACATTGGTCAAAAGCTCAATGAATTCCACGAGACGTGAGAAGTGAGGAAACTTCCACTAAGGGAAATGAACTATTGAGTCTGTAGTCCTGATGCGATTTATTCAAAATATCTTCAAATGTCCACCCATCCTACATACTAAATGATAACAAAAAGTCCGTCACGCAGGGGCTGTGTAAACTAAGCAGATTTCCCATGTGAAGTTTTACAATAGAGAAATCTGCCTACTGGTAACACAATACCACCGTGATTAAATACAAACGGTAATGAGAAATCTTTGAGTTAATTAAATTAAATTCCCAACTGAAACAGCTTCTGAATTGTAAGAATAATTTATATTTTAATAACTCAAATTTTAGTAGTCCAAGAACTAAAGAAGGGGAGGGAGCGGATGAACAGAACGTATTTGCAAAAAATCTCACAAAGTAATGAAGGTAAGGTAAGGTTAGAAACGACAGGTAAGGTTAGAAGAAGCTTCCACCTGAGCCGAGTACTGACGGAAATGGCCGACCTAATCCGAACTATACCCGACCACAGACTTCATAAAAATGCAAATATCTCGGTTAATATTCAAGATAGATAATAAATGTATATGACAATATTTATAGTAAATTTAATTTGCAATAAGATTGATTCTATACAAGTTTTCGACCCGACATATAGTAACGGAGATATTTTGGATTTTCGAAAATCCTCCCCTCTAAACCCACCTCTTCCACTTGTCCGATTTCAGCCGTTAACGAACTTGATCTTTTTTTTTACATAAAACGACTAAATATCGAGTTTGGTAACGACCAAACAAAAATTGCGACTGGTAGAGTGGTAACAGACAAATATATTGATAGATTGATATATATATATATATATATATATATATATATATATATATATATATATATATATATATAAAGTTTTTTGCGGGCCGCAGTTTGGTTATCTCGGTCAGGGAAATCTGCTAAAAGGAGCGAAATAATGCTAGCTGTTGAGCTCGAATAAATATTTTTTCCGGATCAAAAAGTAACGATTGTACCATCTCAGCATTAGTGGCAGGGGCTGCGAAAACTAAACAGATTTCCCACATGCTGACAGACTAACGATCTCACTACATATTTTTTATTAGCAGATTTCCCTTAAGGGAAATCAGCTATTGAGGTTGTACTCATGACGGAATTTTTGAGCTTTTTCTTCAAATGTCCATCGATCCTACCTAGTAGATGGCGAAAATGAAGTCCGTTCAAAACTGTATATATATATATATGTATATATATATATATATATATATATATATATATATATATATATATATTTGTCTGTTACCGCTCTAGCGGTCGCAATTTTTGTTTGATCGGTACCAAACTCGATATTTAGTCGTTTTATGTAAAAAGAAAGATCAAGTTCGTTAACGTCTGAAATCGGACCAGTGGGAGGGGGGGTTTAGACGGGAGGATTTTCGAAAAATTGAAATATCTCCGTTACTATACCGTAGAATCGAAAAATGGTTTAGAATCAATCTTATTGCAAATTCAATATGAATATTGTTATATACATTTATTCTCTATCTTGAATATTAACCGAGATCTTTGCATTTTTATGAAGTCTGTGGTCGGTTATAGTTCGGATTAGGTCGGCCATTTCCGCCAGTACTCGGCTCAGGTGGAAGCTTCTGCTAACCTTACCTGTCGTTCTAGAACTTCGTTACTTTGTGAGATTTATGCAAATACGTTCTGTTCATCCGCCCTCCCCCCTTCTTTAGTTCTTGGACTCCTAAAATTTGAATTATTAAAATATAAATTATTCTTACAATTCAGAAGCCGTTTCAGTTGGGAATTTATTTTAATTAACTGAAAGATTTCTCATAACCGTTTGTATTTAATCACGGTGGTATTGTGTTACCAGTATGCAGATTTCTCTATTGTAAAACTTCACATGGGAAATCTGCTTAGTTTACGCAGCCCCTGCGTGACGGACTTTTTTTTTATTTCTAAGTATAAATCCGTTGAGTAGAAGTAAGGGTTTACTAGTAATGAATGAAAACGGTTAAATATTGAGTATGGTATAAATCAATGAGAACCTACTTTTCGCTGTCACATGTAAGTGTACTCCGTTTGCCTCTCGTTAATAATATAGCTGTAAATTAGTCATTTGCCTTCACAGTTTAACTTCTAAAGGAGAGGCCTATTTGCAGAGCTTGAAGAATTTGGCCTCTTCGACATCTCTGACCCTTATATGTACTTTCATAATATTTCTCTCTGTAAAAATCTCTCCGTAAACCCCAACTTCTTCTCCTTTTTACTTAAAATTAAAGAATACGTGATGATATGAGATCAACAGGTGTGCCAGCCAATTCGTGGGATATCTGCTTATTTTACGCAGCCCATGCGTGAGGGACTACGCATAAAGGTTCCAGCTTCAGTTCCTTCAACTTTATAAAATACTAGATAATCCGGCAAACGTTGTTTTGCCATATAAATTATTTCTAGTTTCTAGATAAATTCTAGTGTAGACAAAAAGTAACTTACTTATTATAAGTGTGTATGTGGTATATGCATGAGATAGGCATGGATCGCTATGAACGATAAGGGAATATAAAAATAACAAACGCAAACAATATAATTTTTAAGAGAATCACTTTATTGTCCAAATTTTTATACAGTTTGTGGGGCTGCTCAATTACATTGAGATGCTGAAGCACACAGCAACTTAGTCAATCCCTAGGACAACAGTAAAACAATAACAAAATTACATATCACATAATAATTACGACTGTAACACTAACAAACAACATCAATCTTTTAATGCTATAGCGTGAACAATATTTTTTGTTAGCCCATCTTTAGCGAGCACAAACAAACTGGATGGTTTACCCAGTCGAGAGCATGGTACGTACAATTGCCCGAGTGAAAAACTTGGTGTACTCAAATCTAAGCCACAAATAGACATCGTTTGGCCTTGGGATTTGTTGATTGTCATTGCAAATTGAAATTTTAATCGGAGTACAGTTAAAAACACTATAATTGATCAGTTATCGAGCGGGGTGATAATGATTAAATTACTAAAATGGCTATAAAAAAAATAGGGGTTGGTGATAAAAAAGTAAAAATTTAGGGTTGTATGTATTTTTTAATGCCACATTATAAAAAAATAAAAACAAAATATTTCGTCCAAAAATTAAAAAAAAAATGTTAAGGGTGAACAATCCTTATCAATTAGGGGTATGAAAAATAGATATTAGCCGATTCTCAGACCTACTGGATACGCATATAAAATTTGGTAAAAATCGGTAAAGCCGTTTCGGAGGAGTACGTTAACTAACATTGTGACATGGAAATTTTATATATTAGATATAAAAAAATAAACTTGTTAAAATATTGAATACATTTGTTTTCATGCACATAACCATAGTATACTGATTCTTTATAAACTAAATTGTCACCTATTACATTATTAATTTTTCCTCTGAGAAACATCTAACTTTATAATGCTCTACTGTCAAACTTTAAAAAATGTACATAGAACCATCTGGTTCTCACGTCTCGATATATCAACATTAGTAATTGTTTACTAGAAAAAATCTAAAGAAAAAATTGCTTTTAAAAGTCATTTAAAGCATGAAATCGATAATTATAATTTCCAACCTGCAGTCACCACCTCATATTTTTCAGGTATTACAATAAACTACCAGAACAGAATTGTTTCATATCTGTTAACAGATTTCCCTTAAGGTAGATATAAGACAAAAAAATATTCCGAAATATTTACAATAATGTCCATCGATCCAATCTAGAAGAAGAGAATTAGATTCATATCTGTGTGTGTGTGTGTGTGTGTGTATATATATATATATATATATATATATATATATATATATATATATATATATACTTGTCCAATTAGTTTATAAAGAGCCAGTAGACTATGGTTATGTGCATGAAAACAAATGTATTCAATATTTTAAGAAGTTTAATTTTTATATATTTTATAAAGTCGAAGGAACTGAAGATGGAACCCTTATGCATAGTCCCTCACGCATGGGCTGCGTAAAATAAGCAGATATCCCACGAATTGGCTGGCACACCTGTTGATCTCATATCATCACGTATACTTCTCTTCCCCCGTCCGATTTCAGCAATTAACAAAATTGATCTTTAGTTTTGCATGGAAAGCTTTTATATCGACTTTGGTAACGATATATCTATATATATATATATATATATATATATATATATATATATAAAATTGTAACCTCTGTCTGTACATTGATTTTTTTCGCGAATTTTCACGATAACTTTTCGTTTCACATGTCATAGACACCATAACTGCATTTTGTTTCTTTCGTGTATGTTTGTTTGTTTGTTTGTTTGTTTGTTACCTTTTCACGCATAAACGGCTGAACCGAATTTTATGAAACTTGGTATGTATATTACTACTAACCCAACTTAGACTTTAGGCTATATTAATATCCTCTGAGACGAACAGGAGTGGGGGTTATAAGGGAAGCCTGAAATTAAAAATAGCGATATTTCAATTCCTATTGGTTTTTCGGCAAATATAAACATAACAAAAGTTGTTTATTTTGTTATTTAGAGTAACTTTTTTATATACTTTTTATTCGTATACTGAATTATAAACGAGATATACGCAAAAACCTATAACGAATGTGAACAATTTTATTTGAGACGAAAGACCCAACCGAAATGAATAAAACTCGGTATGTGTATTAGCACTAACGCTTTCATTATAATAAGCCATACTAACATTTCTAGGGACGGGCAGGAGTGGGGGTTGTAAGGGAGGCCTGAATTTAAAATAGCGGTATTTCGTTTTCTATTTGTTTTTCCGCAAATATGAACCTAACAAAAGTTGTTTATTTTGTTATTTAGAGTAACTTTTGTGATATGCATTTTTGAATTTTAACGATGTATAAACGAGATATATACTATAAACTAAAGCGGGAGTCGACTATTTTATTGGGCGCTAACTATTGAACCGAACTTAACAAAACTCGGTATGTCAATTAGCATTAATTTTCCCATGATTATAAGCTATATTAAAATTTTTATGTTCGAACGGGAGTGAGTGTTATAAGGGAGGCCTGAAGTAAAAATTCACGATATTTCATTTTCTATTTGTTTTTCGGCAAAGGTGCACATAACAAAAGTGTTTTACTTTGTTATTTAGAGCAACTTTTGTTTCATTCACTTACATCGTAAAATGAAGTAAATACGGGATATAAGCTAAATCTATAGCGGGAGTCGACGATTTTATTAGTACTTATTTAAGTGTTTTTAATATAGGCATATTATGACAAATGATGTTATGTTTTAGCCTTATCTATTTCGATTATTTAGTACTAAGTATGATTCGGATTAGTGAGACTATAAATCTCCCTCCCCTTCGCCTCATTTATTTATTTTCCCAAGAAAATAACTTTGTTATTTATTTCCAATAGAAATTTAAACTTTAAGAGCATTTCTATTATTTAATTTGTATAATGTATTATTTAAAAAAAAAATCGTACTGAATTTCCTCAAGGAGTGATAGGGGAAGTACTAGGGAATCAAACTCTTTGATTTTGGTTATATACTATCTTATTTCCTATATCTTCATGTTATTGAAACAAATATGTACTATCATAACAATTAAATGTTAATGTCATTATGACAATAGACAAAATGCTCTTAAACTCGATATGAGTTTTTAAAGTATTACTTAGGTTGCAGGGACGGCTACGATCTCTTCCCCTCGACTAGCTTTTTGAATATAATTGAAATTATTTTTAGGGTAACACTATTATTTAATTCAATCAGGTAGATAAATTATTACAATAACATTTTGAATTAATAATTTAAGGAGAAGAGTGTTGATAGCTCTAATGCGAGAGCGGAAATAGACTGGAGGCTAATAGAGTTAATTGAGTTTACTAATTTCCTGTGAAATGCTGGGCATTACGGGAAGTGATTACCACTGAGATCTACTATTATGAATATAACCTTACGTGCTAAACTATGCTTAAACTGTATGTGCTCGGATTGGTTTTTGACAGGAAATAAGTTTCATTATAGACGATATTTAATTGTAATAAATACTATCCAAGATTATGGTTTGAAGTATTCAAAAAGATGAGTTAAAAAGTGGCAAGGGATAGATTAGGAACACATTTTTATTTATTCTTCAAATATAAAATTTCTCATTTATAAGTCGCCTGCCTGACCCTCACAGCAAAACAATGCGCGCCGACGGGAAGTGTAGTTGTAAACATTGAAGCCTTGCCCAAAAAAATACTATCATCATTCTGCCTTAAATGATTTCCCGAGCGAAGCCGGGTATCTTAGCTAGTATATATATATAAAATTGTAACCTCTGTCTGTACATTGATTTTTTTCGCGAAATTTCACGATAACTTTTCGTTTCACATGTCATAGACACCATAACTGCATTTTGTTTCTTTGGTGTCTGTTTGTTTGTTTGTTTGTTTATTTGTTTGTTTGTTTGTTTGTTACCTTTTCACGCATAAACGGCTGAACCGAATTTTATGAAACTTGGTATGTATATTACTACTAACCCAACTTAGACTTTAGGCTATATTAATATCCTCTGAGACGAACAGGAGTGGGGGTTATAATGGAGGCCTAAAACAAAAAATAGCGATATTTCATTTCCTATTGGTTTTTCGACACATATAAACATAATAAAAGTTGTTTATTTAGTTATTTAGAGTAACTTTTGTTATATACACTTTTTTCGTATACCGAATTATAAACGAGATATACGCTAAAACCTATAGCGGAAGTGAACAATTTTATTTGGGGCAAAAGACCCAACCGAAATAAATAAAACTCGGTATGTGTATCAGCACTAACTCTTTCATTATAACAAGCCATACCAACATTTCTAGGGACAGGCAGGAGTGGGGGTTATAGGGGAAGCCAGAAATTAAAAATAGGGATATTTCGTTTCCTATTGGTTTTTCGGCAAATATAAACATAACAAAAGTTGTTCATTATGTTATTTAAAGTAACTTTGTCATATACACTTTTTCCGTATACCGAATTATAAACGAGATATATGCTAAAATCTATAGCGGAAGTGAACAATTTTATTTGGCACAAAAGACCCAACCGAAATAAATAAAACTCGGTATGTGTATTAGCATTAACGCTTTCATTTTAACAAGCCATACCAAAATTTCTAGGGACGGGCCGGAATGGGAGTTGTAAGGGAGGGCTGAATTTAAAAATAGCGGTAGTTCGTTTTCTATTCGTTTTTCGGCAAATATGAACATAACAAAAGTTGTTTATTTTGTTATTTAGAGTTACTTTTGCCATATACATTTTTGTCTTTTAACAAAGTATAAACGAGATATACACTATAAATTAAAGCGGGAGTCAACTATTTCATTGGGCGCTAACGATTAAACCGAACTTAAAAAAATTCGGTGTGTCAATTAGCATTAATTCTTCCATGATTATAAGCTATATTGAAATTTTTAGGACAAAACGGGAATGGGGGTTATAAGGGAGGCCTGAAATAAAAATTCGCGATATTTCATTGTCTATTTGTTTTTCGACAAACATGCACATAACTAAATTTGTTTACTTTGTTATTTAGATTAACTTTTGTTTTATACATTTCTCCAGGAACAATGTATGGAGTAAGCAATTTGCGTAGAAATATTGGTATGCTCAACAATTCATTCCAATTTGAACTATGAGGTACCTCACCTGGAAAAATTAATTCAAATCTATGTTAATATTTTGTCCTTAATAAATCTATACAAAATGCCCAGGAGACGGGAAATATGACAATTTGGAGGACAGTGAAGACTTACATAAAAAATTAATTCTATTATTAACAAATGCTAACAACGGGTATTAACCCTAAACAGTGGGACGGGTAAATGCCAAAATATTGTGCAAAGTAAAGCCTTGCCAAAAAAAAAAAATCATCACCATTCAGCCTCAAATCAATTCCAGGGCGAAGCCGGGTATCTGAGCTAGTATATATATATATATATATATATATATATATATATATATATATATATATATATATATATAAAATTGTAACCTCTGTCTGTACATTGATTTTTTTCGCGAAATTTCACGGTAACTTTTCGTTTCACATGTCATAGACACCATAACTGCATTTTGTTTCTTTGGTGTCTGTTCGTTTGTTTGTTTATTTGTTTGTTTGTTTGTTACCTTTTCACGCATAAACGGCTGAACCGAATTTTATGAAACTTGGTATGTATGTTACTACTAACCTAACTTAGACTTTAGGCTATATTAATATCCTCTGAGACGAAGAGGAGTGGGAGTTATAAGGGAAGCCAGAAATTAAAAATAGCGATATTTCGTTTCCTATTGGTTTTTCGGCAAATATGAACATAAAAAAAGTTGTTTATTTTGTTATTTTGAGTAATTTTTGTTATATAAACTTTCGTCGTATACCGAGTTATAAACGAGATATACGCTAAAACCTATAGTGGAAGTGAACTATTTTATATGGCACAAAAGAATCAACCGAACTAAATAAAACTCGGTATATGTATTAGCACTAACGCTTTCATTATAACAAGCCATGCCAACATTTCTAGGGACGGGCAGGAGTGGGGGTTATAAGGGAAGCCAGAAATTAAAAATAGCGATATTTCGTTTCCTATTCGTTTTTCGGCATATATGAACATAACAAAAGTTGTTTATTTTGTTATTTAGAGTAACTTTTGTCATATTCATTTTTGTCTTTTAACAAAATATAAACGAGATATACACTATAAACTAAAGCTGGAGTCAACTATTTCATTGGGCGCTAACGATTAAACCGAACTTAAAAAAACTCGGTATGTCAATTAGCATTAATTCTTCCATGATTATAAGCTATATTAAAATTTTTAGGTTAGAACGGGTGTGGGGCTTATAAGGGAGGCCTGAAATAAAAATTCGCGATATTTCATTGTCTATTAGTTTTTCGACAAACATCCACATAACAAAAGTTGTTTACGTTGTTATTTAGATTAACTTTTTTTTTTTTTTACATTTCTCCAGGAACAATGTGTGGAGGAAGTAATTTGCGTAGAAATATTGATATGCTCAACAATTCATTCCTATTTGAACTATCAGGTACCTCAGCTGGAAAAATTAATTCAAATCAATGTTAATATTTTGTCCTTAATAGCTGAAATCAATGCATAATGAACAGGAGACGGGAAATACGACAATTTAGAGGACAGTGTAGACTTACATAAAAAATTAATTTTATTATTAACAAATGCCAACAACGGGTATTAACCCTAAACACTGGGACGGGTGAATGTCAAAATATTGTGCAATGTAAACCCTTGCCAAAAAAATACCATCACCATTCAGCCTCAAATCAATTCCCGGGCAAAGCCGGGTATCTGAGCTAGTATATATATATATTATTTTGAACGTGCTTCATTTCCGTCAAGCAAACAATCTGGGAGTAATGTTGAAAAGACTAAGAAGTACACAGTAACATTCAGCGTGCGAGATCACTGCTATACTAACTACCGTTTGCGTTGTGCTTCTTTTTATCTGTTTACCGATGCGATTGTGTTACGAATATTATTGAGAGGGAGAGAGCATCTTCGGCTGTTTAAAAACAAATAAGCGTCGATGCACGGCCAGAACAGGTACAGCGTTACTGAAACGATTAACATTAGAGTATGGAGTTAATCGAAATGGCTTCTGAAATAAATTACTTATTATTCAATGGCCAAAAAAATTTGCCATTTAACGGTGCTAATCTTTATTATTCAGGAAAGTTATTATAAATATAAAAAGTTATGACTATACCAAGGGCTTTGACACTTAAATTTAAGATTTTTCAAAAAGTGGAGTTAATCGTTGTGTGCTCTGAGCGGCTCCTATGATTCAGGTATTAGGAGATTTCTTTTCGGGGAATTCAGCTATTGAGGTCGTACTCATGATGCGAGTTTCGAAAAATTTCTTCAAATGTCCAACGATCCTACCCAGGAGATGACGAAAATGAGGTCCGTTCAAAATTATATATATATATATATATATATATATATATATATATATATATATATATATATATATATATATTTGTCTGTTAACGCTCTAACGGTCGCAATTTTTGTTTGATCTTTACCAAACTCGGAATTTAATCGTTTTATGTAAAAAGGAAGATCAAGTTCGTTAATGGCTGAAATCGGACCGGTGGGAGGGGGGCTTTAGAGGGGGGATTTTTGAAAATTCAAAACATCTCCGTTATTATGCGTCGGATCGAAAAATTGTATAGAATAAATCTTATTGCAAATTAAATTTACTATAAATATTGTTCTATACATTTATTCTGTATCTTGAATACTAACCGAGATATTTGCATTTGTATTCTGCGTGTGGTCACCTAGGCTATGTTCGGACTTTCCGCCGAGAGCTCTGGTGGCCGTTTCCATAACTATTCGTCCCTCGTGAATAGGTTTAGAGGTTAGGTTAACTGTGTTTTGGGGCTAGAAACTACTGGGTTATTACGCCCTAAATAATGTTTTAGGTTTAGAGGTTTCTTACTACTACAGCTGTTATTGGGCAGATTTCTCTATTGTAAAACTTCACGTGGGAAATCTGCTTAGTTTACGTAGCCCCTGCGTGACGGACTTTTTATTGTGTACGTCCATCCCTCAACACAATGACTTGGAACAAAATGTCCATAATTCTTGAAACTCATTATTTGAAGTTCATATACATATAACTTGTATAGGGCCTCTTATTGGTTTACAATTTATCAAATTTCGAATGTCCTCCCCAGGAAAAGCCTGATCAATGGACATTTGAGTAATTTTTCCCAAATTATGACACGGGCACGACCTCAATAGCTGATTTCGCTTAAGGGAAATCTGTTAAAATGAGTTGGGGTAAGTTTACGAACTATTAAATACGTTATAAGTAATTCCTTTGCCTCAACGCATCCTCGTCTCCAGATATGGTGTTCTTTAAATTTTGATTGTTAACAGTTTTCATTCTGTAGAGTTTAGCTACATTAGAGCACGTATCTCCTTATTTTATAAATACTGTAAGAAGAAAAGTCCATCACGCTGAGTCTGCGTAAACGAAGTGATTCATCTCACCTCATATTCCCTATTTCTATGTAAAACAACCAATGAGTAGAAGGCAGCGGGGGGAGGGAGGGGGTACTGAATGCTGAAAACAAGAAAGCACGAATAACTAGACTAATACTTGAGTTAGGAAAAAAAGAGCTATAGAAAAACAATTGTAGACCACCAATAGTTTATCAAGATTGGTCCAATAACACTTTACTACCCTTCTCATATAACCCCTTCTATACTCTCATTTTTCCATTTGTGCCAATAACAAATATGATCTTTAGTGCTGTCTGAAACGGTCGAGAATGGGTACATCAAATAAACATGTTCGAAATAAGAACGTAAAATCTTGATTGTTGACTTCATCACACAACGAATTTTCACGTATCTCGCATAATAAAGGTCCTTCGAAAACAATATTTGGCATTTAATCGTTGAATGAAATGGTTCATGATTTAACGACGTATTGCTCTACTGAATGCCAAAAAACTCAATTCAAATATCACGGTTAGTATTGAAGATAGTGAATAAATGTATATAATAATGTTTATAGTACATTTAATTTGGAATAATATTAGTTCTATACAGTTTTTCCCCTCATGGGGAATCCGCTAAAATAAAGAAAAAGAAAAACAATTCTGGGGGTATTTTCCATGAAGGAATTTGGTTGTAAACCGACGAAAAGGCGTGTCAATAACGCGTATTTGAGAAAAGTCTATTAGATCATTAGGACAGCTTTCGAAACCATGTTTCATCTTCATACACGCCACCGAAGTATTAATTTTCTTCAAAAAATAGTTGTCTTGAAATTCATCGATTCCCCACCAGGAAGCCGCTTTAACTAAACCACTCTGCCTCATTTAGTTTCGGTATAATATAACAATAACAGAAAATGGAAAAGAAAAAAAAAATCGCATTAATAGTAGACCCCTTCCACAAAGGAAGTGGGACAAGGATCGGCTAAGTCCTGCCAAATTTTCTGAGTGGAGGGGGGCCGGCGCCCCCACCTCCAAACCACACAACATTCTAAGATAAAAATACAGCAGCCAGTCTTCACTTGGGCAGCGACCAGCGTACAGGTACCAGACACCCTCAAACAACAATATGGTAAGTACAAGTGTTATAATATACTATAATACAATTCAAATAATAAAATAAATAAATACTGAAATATAAATAAAAAAGTATAAACAGTGCAATGCTTATAATTGGGAATTCCAATTTTTAATAAATGAGATTCCTACAGAGTTTAAACTTTTCAACGTGAAATAAAAATGACAGATTTTGAGAGTTTAACATTTAATTGAACCACCATTCAACTACCACTCCAATTTTACTGAAGCCCCCTCATTTTGGAAAATAGTATTTAAAATTTTTCATTTGTAAGGAAGCTTATTGTTTTATAATAGAAAAGGAAAAGTAGTGTTGTTAAAAATAGAACTTCTTCCTTCTGAAGTCATTTCTAAAAAAATCAATTTCAGTAACTAAATGCTAGAGTTCAGTAAATAATGAATAAATACCAACACCATTCAACCATAAATATTTTTTTTAGTTCCTTTTCCTATTCATTGTATAAAAAAAAAAATTGTTTTACGATTTTAAAATGACTATTATTTATTTTATTGAGTAAAGTTTTTAGAAATAAATTATTTTCTCTTTGTAAATTAATGTACAGATAATTTAAAAAATAAAAATACTATTACTACAACATATAATCTGACAAAATTTAAATTTTATTTGCAGAGTGACCTCAGCGAAAAGGAAGTCGAGAGTGAGTATCATTTTCTATGAATAGATTATTTTTATTCAAATATATTTCTGTTTTCCCCCAAAAATATTTTGTTAGAAAGAATATGAATTTTTTTTTTATTTTACGACAATTTTAAATTACCGAGAAAATTGTCAAATTATTTAATAGTAGTTTACAAAATATCATTTATCTATAAATTATAGACTGGGAACGATTTATATTGTATTAATTCCTTAAATAATATGTTCCTAATTATAGATTAATCACATTAACGCTATTCTTAGATCACTGAAAGGAATATAATAGTTGCAGTCCAAAATTCTTGCTGAAAATAAATTTATATAAAGAAATTGTTTAATTCTTTTCATGAAATGGAAGTGTCATACATAGAAATGAATTTAATAAATAATGATGTTCAAAATAATAATTAATAAAATATTAACTCTAATATAGAGGATGCGAGCTGAATTTTAATTTGGAATAATCGTGTTATTTTTTGGCGGGAAACATAAGCTGCAAAATCTTTCTGGTAAATGTCTACTATTAAGCTATATTTGTGGTGTTTATATTAAATATTTTATTATTATTATCTTTTGTATCTAATAATAGTAGAGAGAGCGAAGTCTCGATAAGGTAGGCTCGCCAGTTCGGCCTCCAACCGCGCTAAATTTAGCCCCCGGGTTCGGATAACAAACCTCCCTTGGCAGATTTCCCGTCACAATAACCTTTCTTTGGTTTCAATAGAAAATTGATATCGTAAATATAATTGATTTTCCAAATGGCTCCCTACAGTCATCCCATATTCTAAATAATATGAAATAACTTAATCTCTTTAACAAATTCCAAATGGAACGAAATCTAAAACGTTTAACACCTTAAAAAATGGTAATAAATAAAATGAGGGATTTTATTTAAAGAAGACTTGTCGACCGATGTTGTCAAAGAGAATTAACTACACTATACTAAAGTTGGCAATATATCAGGATTAATTAATCTACATTCTTCAAGTTCAAGCTTAATCTTATATTTATGTTGTTTATGTCAATTATTTCATAGTATGATATTTTTGTTAAGTTCTGAATTTAAGTCCAACTCTGTATTAGGTACTTTGCTTTTTTAAAAAATTTAATTTGATTGAGATAAATGTTAAAAAAAAATGTACGAAAATATATTGGATTAAATCTCGTCTAACATGACTTTCCTTTGAAATTTCTATAAAGTATTCTCATATTGAATTAAAAAAAAAAAAATATCATTATCGCAAGGATGAAATTATGACCGCTGACTTTTATTATTCATTTTTTTCGAAGTTCCGAAACGATATGAGTTATGAAAACTTGATAAATCGTTTTAAAAACTTAAGTTCAAAGTAAACTCAAAAACTACCTCCTAACGCACCATTATTGCTGGAATTAAAAATTGGGATTTAAAGTCACACAATTTTTAAAATTGTAAAAAGAACTAAAGAATGTGTACTTAGTTTTAATTTTAATTCATATTTCAATGTTATTGTATTTTCCCTTACAGGGAAATTTGCGAGCGTTCATCTCGTAGTATTTGTTCGCCATTAGGCTAAAGTCAACTACATTTCGTGATACAAATAGACAGGTCACAAGTCATTGACTTCAAAATCGCGATCTACAAAAATTGTATCAAATTCCCAATACTTTGATTACTTCGATTCAGCAACAGTATTTCCCTTTCATGGAATGATAAAATATTTGGTTTCAACTATATTTTAGTCCTTTCTTATCACAATCCTCTTTGCACTCTCCAAAGAAAACGTTTATAGCGTAAATTTATTAACTATTTAAGTTTTGTTAACTATTTTTCGGCACATAATGAGAATCGCTCAACAATGCTTCTGATTTAAATAAATAAGAATGGAATTATAGTTTAAGAAGTTTATTGTGCAGGTTTGGCGTACGTTCTCAAGTTCGTGAAACTTAAAGGTTGAGATTAGCTAATTGTTGTTAGCCCTCATGTTATTGTAATTATTTATTTTTTAAATTAAATGGGAAGCAAAACAATTCTGAGACATTAATGTTCTTATATAGGAGATTCGGACAGACAAACATTATCAAACCCGAATAAAACACTTTAGGAAGTTGGTCAGCCACGTGCATTCCTCGTTTTTGTTCATAAGTCTAAGAAACTAAACTATTCATAACTATCGAAAGGATAATTGATAACGATTATGATAATTATACATCATTTTGAGTTATATTCATATTCCATGGTTTTCTTTTATGCTGGACCAGTAGTGGTTCTTTTTTGCTTCACACTAATGATGTAGTACGTCACCACTGTTCAATTGAACATTAAAGGCACACATGTTAAAAAAGAAATGTGAAACTCTTAGATTTAAATATGTATTGGACTTACTGTATACTTAACAAATGCACCTAATACATGCTTATGATAAATACAGAAAAAAACTAAAAGTAATGAATAAAATAATATCGTTTCAGTTTGACTAATAATACACCTACAGGAAAATGAAATGAGATAAAACTAAAAGGCTTTTCCGTTTTTCTTACAGGCATCGGTTAATATCGTAATTTTTGTTTTTTCCAAGGTAGGGTTTGTCAAAATGCTGCTTTTCCAAACATAGTTTTTTTTTATAATTGAGGAGCGGTCTTTCAATATGCATCCTTCAACCAACTTTTCCTTCCAGAAATTTGGAAGGATGGTGAGTATTACCGAGAGGTCTTGCGGGCTTAGCATTTACATTCCCCTAAACTTTTATAGGAAAGGGTCGCAACTTAAGATATTTTAAGTGATAAAAAAAGAAGTATACAATAGTAAAAAAAATTATTTTCATTAAACATTTTTTGGTGTTAAAAAGTTCTTTAATTAAAATCATGGCTGCAGAATGAAGAAAACATATATTATTGTCCTGCATTAAATTATTGTTAGAGAATGAACAATAATAATGAAAACGAATTGTAAACTTTTTTGCTTAAAGGTGCACTGTGTCATATGTTCTGTTTGTACTTTATAAACAAATAAAGAGGCCCAGAATAGTCACATAAGTTAAGGTGTTGGTCTCAATGAACTGGGTAAACCATGTGTCTTGAGTTCGATTCCCATCTGGACAATAGGAATTTATTTAGTCACGGAACTCATTAAATAATATCCTAAGTACAAGAAACATAGTTACATCTAATCAACTTGTTATTTAATTGAATTATTGATAAATATGCCATGTAAATTCCTTATCTCAGTTTTCTTGTTCACAACATAATTTTGTTTTAAGAAACAATCTATTGTGAATAAGAAAACTGAGATAAGGCATTTATAGTGCATATTTATCAAATGTTTAAATAAACAGCAAGTAGATTAGATGTAGATGCTACTATGCGTTCTAATAGATTTTTCAAAGATTTGCACCTTTTTATATAATCAACTTTTACACTGTATACATCATTTCAATGTATCGATGTTATCAGGTGATTGGTGTTGTATGTCTCCTTTTTTGGAGTTAGTCTTGACATGACCATCTGGCCTCAGTAGTCAGGTCGAATATTTTTACAACACTGGGTAATAGGTGTGGTACTCCTGAGTAGGACGTGAAACATGTAGAGGAAAAATTAAACCAGTGGAAGATATTTCATATGTTTTCCATTAACCTCTCGCCATTTGCCTTCAACGATAATTTGCATTTTTCTGTTTTCAGCCTTCAGTAGACCCCCCACTCTGACTCATGTCATATTAACAATAAGCTGTTATTTCATCAAACACTTATAGGAGAAAACCCAAAAACAACACAAACAATACAAATTTATTATTCTTATAAATTATGTATAATTTATTACAAATTTAATTTCTTATAAATGTTGTTCTGAGTATTGTTTCTGTACCTCGAACATTAACAGAGATATTTTTCAGTAATCACAGTAAACCCCCCACTCCTGCCCATCCAATTTTTACTTTATCTAACCCAGTTACTAAACATTTCAAGCCCAATTGATATTTTAATTACTCTTTACATAGGTTTCTTTTCGTGGGAAAATTAGATAATAGAAGGTGAGATGAGATCTGCTTTCCATATTCCAGTACATAGTAAATCAGCTTAGTTTAGACAGCACTAGTGAGAGATTTTATTTAAAATTTTGAAGTATTTCCTGTTGACTGTACTTTTTTATTACATTACTGTTTCTCATCATCAATCTGATCCAATCATCATCAATTTAGTTTTGTACAAAGTAACTTAGAAAATCATGAAATATCTTTCTGGGGAAATATCTGTTTGTTACAATAACACAATATTTCTATTTCTTGAATTTAACTCAACAAAAACTTGAAACCATGTTTCACTGAAAATTCATTGGAAACTTCAACAAAGTTATATGCCACTTGAATAGATTATTTAAGAATAAAATGTTCAAAGGGGCATATCATTTTTTGAGTTTTATGATAAATGAATTCACAAAGACTGAATAGTAAACAATTAATAATCTTTTGAGAATTTTGATACATTAATAAGACATTATCTAAAAATATATTATGCTAAGAATGCACTAATAGTTGTATTAAAAATTGTTCACCTAATATTCTAGTGTATTTATTTTTTTTAAAAAAATGTTTTAACTATTTAGAATAATCCATGAATTTAGGATTTAATGAATCAATTATTGTTTTTCCACAGGGGCAAACTTTGCCTTCCAGATCTACGACTTTGAGGGAAATGGTACTGTTGACGCTTTCTACCTTGGTCATGTCCTGAGGGCTCTCGGACTCAACCCCACCCTCGCTCTCATTGAGAAGCTTGGTGGAACCAAGAAGAAGGGTAAATATAACCTTCACATTTACTATTTGTTCTTCGATAGAAAATTATATTTCATCGTTTAATGATAACTGGTAAAAACAATGGAGTTTTAGATTAGTAGAATTTTATGATAATCAGATACTCATTAGAATCATAATACCATATTATCAAATAGAGAAAATGACAGTTTGGAAGTGCTCAGACCCATATGTGTGTGTGTGTGTGTGTGTGTGTGTGTATATATATATATATATATATATATATATATATTGTATACGTCATATTGTCAGAAGTACCGATGTGGTTGCCATATAAATAAAATAAAATAAAGCTGTAATTATTGATACAAGACAAATTTATAAATAACAGGCATTTACACCCCATGTTCATATTATAAAGGAAAATATAATATAGAAAATTATATATATATATATATATATATATATATATATATATAGAGAGAGAGAGAGAGAGAGAGAGAGAGAGAGAGAGAGAGAGAGAGATCAAGAGGAATTGTACTTAAGTCAACAGGACAATATCTACAAGATCTTGGTATGAAGAAGGAAGGTCTCTGAAAGATTTATATTAAGATAATGAAAGCATCTATTAGAATAGTGAACTTCCATTTATACAAAAATAAAGTTAATTTGAGCTACTCCCCAGCTAATATAATAACAGAAATTAATATTCATATAAATTATCAACTAAAATTGATTAAACTACCTCTAAAAGTCAGAACCACAACAACAAAAAATCCTCAACCTAAAATTGCTCAAATTGGTCCATAATCAAAATTGTATTATCACAATTCATCTCACAAAGTCTTTAGTGCATCGACTTCAAGAAATGTGAATATTATTATAAAAATATTATAATGTTAACTATAAAAATACCACACCACTTACATGCAATTTTATAAAACTTCACATAAATAATCACAACTATTAACAATTTATAAGTGACATTCTAAATGAGCTTCAAGCATGACTCAAAATATAAAATCAAAAGCAATTTTTGAAATGATCATATAATGCAATCTTAGATGCATTGCAAATTGAAAATTTATTACAAAGTACATCTTGAGTAGATAATATACTCAAATATTTCACAGACTTTTCTTTCTAGTCATTTTTAGATGTTAAACAAAGATAAAATATTAATTTTAACTTCATTTTTTCAGGTGAGAAGACTCTGACTGTTGAGGAAGTCCTCCCCATTTTCTCCCAAGCCAAGAAAGACAAGGACACCGGTGTCTATGAGGACTTCATTGAATGTATGAAGCTCTACGACAAAGCTGAGAACGGAACCATGATTGGTGCTGAACTTTCCCACATGCTCCTCTCCCTTGGTTGGTATTTTTACTATTATTTATTTAATTATGTACAAAATTAAATGAAAGGGTATTAGGTTACAGAACAATGGCAAGAAAACCCAAAATAGAAAATGATAGGATTTGGAATTTCTAAAATGCTACTATTTTTTAAATCAAAGTAATTGTAATTAACAAATGCTATATTTTTAAACAGAACAATGAATAGGGAAATTAAAAAATTAATTTCATTTAGTCTTCATAAATATGGATATTCATTAAACTTAGATAAATTTTGTAGTAAACAAAGAAAAGATTAAGTCTTTCTTATATTTTGTAAACTATGTTTTTAATTTGCTAAATGAAATCATTTAAATTGCTTTTTGTATTAATTAATCTTTTAAAAATAAAATATGACTAGTACAAACTCTTCATTAGCTATAAAAATATAAATGTCTTGCATACTATTTAGATCAAATTGATTTTAAATTGCCTCATCTTAGTTAACAGTCCAGTACATTTCTAAAAAATAATTCAGAAGATATGAACTTTGAGTTGTTTTAAGCCGTAATAGTAAGGCAAAATGTTTTTCAGAAAACCTTATATATTAACAAAAAATTGAAACTTGAAAAAAACCTATGACAACATATTTTTTAATATAAAAAAAGAAGTATTGAGAAAAAAAATGTAAATTTTTCTTTAAAATTCATATTTGAAATAATATGCCTGAAAAAAAGAAAATTGAGCTTAAAAGAGGCTATTCATGAGAATAGCCTTTATTAAAAAATGTTGTAATGTTTGAATATTTCTCCGAAATAATAATTACCAACTCTGTTTTGATTGAATTTTATCTATGACTCAGGTGAGAAATTGAATGATGATGAATGCAAGGAAGTCCTCAAGGACTGCTTGGACCCTGAAGATGAGGATGGCATGATCCCCTATGTCCGTAAGTATATTATCTCATTACAGCCAAAGAGCAACCACTATTTTGTTACGATTCTTCAATTGACGTGACATCCTGCACTCAGTATTAGTTTCATAGTCCCCCAAGAATGGCATGTTTAATAGATTGATCCTTTAACTTTAATTATAGAATAGAATATTTTAATAAATCATTATGATAGGTTAGTCTCATATGAACTAATACTAGGTGCATATGAGATCATTTTTGCATAAACAGTGGTGAATATAGACTCAATAAAGAGAAGTATATATTAATTAGGAAATGAATAAATCATTCTAAATATTTTAAAGAAAAATGTTTGCCAAAATGGGATTCCGAGCCACGTTTTCTATAATTAAGTATTCAATGTTCACAAGAGCTATGTCACATATGAGACATTTTATAATCCCTACATTACTAAAATGAGCATTGAATTATCAAAGTTTCTTAATAAGTATTTTTAAACTTCAGTATTTGTCTCCAAATTTAAAAAAAAATAATAGTCCCAAGTTACCAAGGAAATGGTTGATTGAATTTGAATTAAATGGGGTTTTGAATCCTAATCTGGCAAATATCTTTAGTTCTCAGGCAATTAAAATCAGTTATTGGTGAAGTGTGTCCACATTAAAGACCTTGTAATATAATTTACATTCTGGAGAACTTCTGCAATACATAATTAGAAATATTAAATAAACTATAGTATAATATCAAACCAATAAATCATTTTTGAAAAATAATTTAAAATTAATTACATTCATGAAGTAATAGTAATTTAATAGTTTATGTTTAGTTTACTTCATAAATGTAAACAAAGCAATGGTAATAAGTTTGTTTTTTTCTGTATAGTAAATCATAATTAATAATAATAAAAGTTGCATTAAATCGATATTAATTCATCATATATGTTATTACTAAATTGATTCTATTAGATCATGGAATTAGTTTGTTAGTCCAATATATTTTTCATTTTACCAATTGAGGTACTTGAAAGGTATTTGCAAACCACTAATTCCAACTCTCAAAAATCCATTATATTGAATTCACCAACCTATTATAAGTTGAGTATAAATATTTGGTTTCATTCAAAAGAATATCCATGGGCTTCTTATCTGAGAGATATTATTTACTACTATACTATTAACTAAGATTTTTTTTTTCAAGTAAATATAATTAAACTTACTATATTTTCAAATATTATTGATTTAAATAGTAGGTGTCAGAAATGAGATATTAAAAAAATAAGAGAATTAGTTTATTGTAGAGTTTTATCTACTATTTTATGACATTTTCATGTTTGAGAGCTGAGACCATGAGTTCATTGGTTTCAGTAATATATATTGTAGATCTGGACTCAATAAAAAATTAACTTACTCTACTGAAAAAGGACTCTCTGTCAGCTAAATAGAATTTTTTGCTTATATACAAATGTATGTATATATATATATATATATATATATATATATATATGTTTATATACATTAAGCCAGGGATTCCCCAACTATTTTAGGCAAGAAAGCTCTTTCCCAAAATGACCTGATACTTCAGACCCTCATAGCCAAATTACTTAAAAATCCTATCTTTTTATTATTATTATTATTATTTATTAACGTCCACTTTTTGCAACTCAGGCTAATTGGGACGGGTTATCTACAGGTTACCACCCTTTTCTAGCCAGGGTGGGATTATAGGATGTTATTTAATGAATTTCGTCACTAAATAATTTCCTTTGCCCAGGCGAGAATCGAACTCACCACTCTAGGTTTACCATGTGAGAATCTTTTTTTTTTTTTTTTTTTTTTTTTTTTTTTTTTTTTTTTTCCATTGATACAAAATACTTTGTGGTTGGTTAAGTGAGTAAACTTGACATCATATTCTCATCAAAATTTAGCAAAATATATAGAAATAAAAGTAGTAAATATTAAGTGTAATGAATAATTATTAATACAAATCAAGTATGTAAAAATACTTAAGTAGGAAATATTTTTTGAAAAAAAATCTTAAAATCCCAATGTAAAGATAAAAAAAATCAGTGTGATGGATGAACCTGGTGACTTTCTACCAGTCTAGCTAAATTGGGTTCAATATTGTTGAGTTGCAGCCTTAAATCTCTGTGTTCGTTGATTTTTAAAGGGTTTCTTTGTTTTGTCAAAATGTTTGTAACAAGTAAGTGTAAGCATTCTTTGAGTTTCAAATAAAAACTTCTGCTAATTAATAGGGGTTGATTTTTAAACCTCTTCAACTCCCAAAATCAGCTTTTGTTTATATAAACACCCGGGAAACCGATTTTGACCCCAAGGGATCTATATCAACCACAATGGGAATCTTGGTATCAAATGAATAATTTGTACTAATTTATTGCTTCCAAATCTATTTACTTTTTTTACAATATGAGACCCTATAATCTTTAAAATGCACTCATAGAAAAGTGCTTTCTTAGTAGGTAGTAATAGTGATTTTTATATTAGCATGTTATTAGATTAGAATGTTTGAAACCTTAATATATATTATTATTGAATGCATAATTCATTTCAAATCCTATAGTAGTTAGTACTTAGTAATTAGTTTATAGTTATTCCTGGTAATGCGTTTTGAATGTGTAGAATAGACCCCTCTAACCATGTTTGAATTTCAGCCTTCCTCAAGAAGATGACTTCCATGTAAACGTCTTCATCTATATAATTTTAAACATTTCGTAAGTTAAAATATCGCAGAATACAGTTATTTGCTTCAAAATAACCTTGGCAGCTATTGTTTTGTTTTTTTTAAAAAAAGAAGTTTAATGACTTTCTGCTCATCTACTCATTTTACATGTTGTATTTTTTAATTTTTGTTCGTTTTATCAAACTGTTGTCAGCAAAACATAAAGCTTTGTAAATTTATTGTTATTTTTATTATTTGTAAAACATATAAATTATTAAATCAATTAATAAAAGCATATATTTACTGTAATTGAAATCATTGATTTTTATGCTTAATTAGTAAAACATTTACCAATTGTTATTAAAACATGTATTTAAAAAAAAATTAAATGGCTCTGCAAAGTCAATTGATTTAAGAGCTGGATTTAATGGTCATGAAAAAACATGATAACTTACTCTGTACCAAACTCCCAAAATAGAACCCATGGTCCCACCCTGGTTATAAAATGCCAGCAATCTGTAGAGAACCTGTCACAGTTTGCTTTAGTAGCTTAAATGGAGGAAATATTTGGAATGACATAAAAGACACCAGGTGATTTATTTACATTTTGGGAAATACCTCAAAATACGTTTGAACCAAAATTAATGATTATTAATTGAAAAACTGCAGCCCCCCAAAGCATTAGTTTAGAAAACTAAAATACTTTTTATCAAATATGAGTAATAGGTTTCTAAATATTGTCTTTTAAACTTTATACTGAAATAGATGTCCAATCTTTAAAATTTCACTATGATCCTGTAAGGGAATTGACTAAGAGCATACAGTATACAAGATATAGAAATGCATAAAAATTAACAAGAGAATTCTTAAGAAGATAAATTGAAATGAAAATTAAAACAGTTTCAACTTCTATCTTAATAAATTTATTAACATCTAAGTCGAAAAGTTTCTATAAAAGGCATTTGATATAGATCCTAATACACATTTATGGTGTATATTGAATCTAGAGTATTTTAACAGATGCGACCCTTCTGGGTTCTATTTTGAATCTTGAGCCTCAAGTGAGGTCATTCGAACAATTGTGATTTTTTGGAACTTCAATAGATACTCCTGATATATATATATATATATATATATATATATATATATATATATATATATATATTCAACTCCTGAAATATTCAACTTTTTTGCTGACAACTCCATGTAAAATATATCACTATTCTGAGTACAATGTTACAGTTTAATTAAATCAAATTCATACCTGTGAGGAATTAAAAAAATAATATCTTGGAAGGAATTGTGAGTGAGCAATGCACCATTAATTGTTAATAATGAAATCACTTCCATATTTTAATAATTTCAAATATATTAATACTTCAGCTGTAACATTTCTCTTGTTGGTATGAATTAGGTAATTATTTTTTTTCTGGTAATAATTTATGTTGTATCAACTTCAATATTAGTGTTTAACATAAATTTATTATTAAACTTAGTGTGAAATCTCTTAACAATAACTATAATTTTTCTTTTCTGTCAATAATCATTTTAAATAACCATATTTAAATATCATATTTTAATTTATTTCATATTTTCTCTAAATGTTTTTGAAGTATAATATATTGATGCATATGTTATTTACAAGTGAGCTGCCATTAATTAATGAAAATTATTGCTCAACAGTCTATGGATGGCCAGGGCCTGACATAAGGTTTTGGACAAAGTTTGAAATTTCAATGTCAAACCACAGCGAATGCACAGCTAAATAAAAGTCACCTCTTTCTATTGTAACTTACAATATCAAATTTACCTTTGGAATTCTACTTGTTAGGTATTATTTTTGATTCTCCTCCTCCTTTCCTTCTACCGACTTGCTCTTGTATAATAATGTTAAAAATCTTTCGTATCACTCGTCATACCTAGAACAGCAGAGCACTCCTATTATCTTTTGGCATCATACTAATTTCCCAGATACCATCTCTTCCATTCTTAGCTGTGGACCTTCAGGCTATTTTATGTACTAAAGGCTTGCAATTCCCAAGAGCTTCAGGAAATTGTTTTCAGGTAAAAAGGTTTGAGGAGTGCCTGGCACCAGCTAGCTAACTTGTATTAAGTTTTTGAACCGCACACTGTGAAATTTAAGAACAATAAACTTAAATCTGTTGAAACTTTAACATCTGCTTTGAGCTTATTGGGTTGTCAAAATTCATTTCTAGATACTTGATTGCTCTTTAAATAGGAACATATTGTCCTTTAAAACAATGAGATTCCCTTTATCTTTGCTGAGCCTGTGTATGTTAGCATAGAAGATATAATTTCTTAAATATCTTCCAAGTTCTAGTTTTCTGACCCAAAACAATTGCTTCCTATTTTTCTAGGCTAGGCCGTGATGTTTGATCATTTTATATAAATGAATGAATGAACCTGCTGGAGAGCAAAAACCTCGTGAAACTAAAATAATGATTTTGAAGGTACAAAAATCTAGTATCACTACAATTAGCTTTCATTGGAGAAAATGTCTGTACTTAAATAGCTTCTGAATAACTTTCAAATGTTCTCTAAACCCATTTTATCAAAAAACCTGGATCGTCCATAGACCATTTGTATAAATAATCTTGCCCATCTTCACCTTACCACCTTACTTATTCCAGGGCTATGGTTATTAAAACTCATTTTCTAGTATCCTTTGAAAGTTCAATAAATTTATAGTGATTCTGTTACTGTGTCAATATATTACTCAAACAATTTTTATTAAATTTATTTATGGTATTTATTAATTGATTATACATGTGACTTGCCATTTCATACTTTAGCAAACTTTCTTTATTTTTTTTTCAGCATTTTTATCAAGGGTCTGTGAAAGAGCAGTCCCAAAAAATATAAATCCATTTGCATAAGAACTAACGCCAGAGACACGGATGCCAAAAGCAAGATCAGGACCAACTCACTCATCAAATAACAGAGACAATACTAAAATTTCAATATTATAGGCATCCAAAATTTATAAAAATTGTTTATATATAAATACATGTTGTTATAATATATTTATTAATGTGAATAAAGAATATTCCGAGAGCTATTTCTATAAACTTGCTTATTATCATTTCATTTATCACCTTATAGCCAAACTAGTGTATACCTTTTACTTTTATTATTTTTATATTATAGAAAAAAAATGCTTGGATTAGCTGAGAATTGATCCTTGGTTTTCTCACACTTTAGTAAGCATGATCTACAAGTATTCTAACCAACTTCCCAAATCTGTGGTTGAGTTGATAAGCATAGATTTATAGACTATAAGGAAACCGAATTATAGCTCCAGAATTAGCTATGCTTAATTTTCTCTATTATTTTAAACACATTTTTCTCTAATTTAGATATAACAAATAACTACTTTTATTAGAGTAGTATTTAGGTTTTAAAAATTTAAGTAAATATCATCATCATAATCTAAACACAATGCCTTGTAGTTTGCAACTATTGTGTTCTTTTAGAAGCTTGTATTTTCATATTACTATACCTAACGAAACCCATAAGAACTTTGATACCTTCAAAAAAGGATTTTATTGGCCTCCTTCTTTGCCTATGCCCAAGGATCTTACATTCAAATATATTTGTGATGAAATCATTGTGCCTTATGATATGCCCAAGAAGTCTCACTCTTCTTTTTTTTCATGGACTTCAAAAGACTTTTGCTGTCACTTGCCTCATTTAGAACTTCCACATTGGTCTCTTTTTTTTTCTTTTTCTTTGAGTTCAACAAGTTTTGGTCATTCTGTGCCAAATCCTCATTCCCATTGCTTCCTATCTATCTATATATGTATATATATATATATATATATATAGATATATATATATATATATATATATATATATATATATATAGATATATACATATATACATACATGTTTACTCATCTATGTTATATTTGCTCACTGCTATTTTTGTCAATCAAACTGGCCTGGAAAAAATGAGTCAGTTAAAGTTATCTTCCTCACTATTAATTTCTTAATATACCTCCAAAGTTATGCAAATAAGTCTAAGGGCAAGAAAACTCAATAATGGTTATTACACTCTGTTTATCTTCATAGTAATATTTTATTTTCATATTTATTTTAATAAGCTTTGACAATTGAACCAATACAAGAGAGCAATGTGAGAGGCAATAATAATGTGAGAAATAAATAAAGGCATATTTATTAAAACATAAAAAATCTAAATCTAAACTAAAAAAAGAAAAAAAAAAAAGGTCTCTATAAGTTGTTTCATCACAAGTTGCTATTTGTTGGAGCCCTAAGCAAAATATTAGGTCTTCTGCTTCTAACTTACTATATATGCTTCTCATCTAAAGGTATAAAACATGCTGCTGGTATTTTCGAATAAAAAAGGATCAAACTTTCACCGAATGTTTTTTTTTTCCAACAAAGTTTGAAAATATGTTGCTTCAGTCATAAAGACTAGAGATTCATTACATGTGTAACTATGTACAATTTCTGGAAACTTAATTAGATAAAGAAATTCTTGCAAATTAATTTTTTTCATTTCAATACAAATATGGTGTTTGAATAGAATATTGAATCTATCATCAGTACGGATTGACATGTATTGAGCTTATCCATTTCCATATATATATATAAAATCCAGTATATTTTTGGTCGAGTCATCTTTTCTATATCAACCTCAGGGGGAGGTTTTTAATAGAAACAATCAGTTGGGTCTATGTGGGAATCAAGTCATTTTAAATACAGTTCCAAAAAAAATGTTTATTTAACTTAAAAGGACTACAAGGAAGTGATGATGTGCCCACATTTGGTTTATTCCTTCTGCTACTAAAGTACAACCAAAATTACTAGGTGCATGAGTCGGAGTTGTTTACCATTACTTCTGTACAGCCCCAAATGTCAGAGAATAAACAAGGTTTTAGGAAACTAAGATTAAGTTTCATGGGTTACGACATGCACATGCACAGCCTTTTCTATAAGGCTACACGGTAGGGGAGCTGACCTTCTTTCAATGTTTTTTAACCTTTGTTTCTAACAAAACATTAAGGCTTGTTCCGAATATAATTTTATTTAATTTATTATTTAGACTATTCATGATCGTAAAATATGGTCTTTTAGGTTTTATTTGCAAGACAAAAATGTAAGAAAATTAAACCCGTGAAACAGTTAATGGTTATCATGTATAAGTGCATATGTAGAAATGTAACCCATTTGAATATACCAGGAAGTAGTTAAAAAAAAAATGTACAGAATCACATTGGAACTCTAGAATCGTTTCCTATTATATGTTATCTTAACACATTAATGGCGGTTGTCGAAGGGTGTTCGTCAGTGGCACCCCTTCCCAAATGGTGGCCGCCGACGACCCTACGACACCTGTTAGCTCTATTTCAATTCATTCGGTCTCGGTCTAGCCAACTGGAAACTGCTCTAAACTTTCTCCTTGCATTTCAAACAGTCCCTCTTTATACCTGTGCCACCCGTCACCAGATTTTTTTTTATTTTTCTCTTGAGATTCATCTCTAAACGTAAGTTTCATAATCTTTATTTTTCTGCCTATTTATATGGCTTTAAATAATCCAAATTAAATAATCATATTATAAATAGATTATATGAAATTAGTTATGCAAAAACACCCCAGGGTTCCGACCCACAACCGACGTTTTTCTCGAAATCGACTTCTTTTTTTAGAATCCTACATTTTTCCATTGATTTTGGAAATGTAAAAAAATACTTTTGCATTTAATTATTAAACATATTTTTTATTAAATATAATCTGCCTAATCATAATAAAGGTAAGTAAAAATAATATTAATTGATATTTTAAATATTATCCAATTTTCGTTTCCAGTGCATGAATGGATGTCCCTTCCTATTGGCGGACATCGAACACCTTACGACAGGCATTATTTCCGAGTAAAAAATTTAAAAATCGAAGAAATTTGTTATGATACATTTTAAGCATTGCATTAGGGTTAAATTTAAACAAAAAAAATGTCAGCCATGGGGAATGATCTTACCTCATACGGCTTAGCCGTCAACGTGTTAAGCTTAGGCATGTAATTAGTAAATGAGTCATGATGAATATGATTTATGCCGCAGGGGGGCTTGCTAAAATGGCACCATCAGACCACCTATCTTTTGGTGCCTATAGATATTTTTCTCATGGCACAATTCTCTGCAGCCAGGAGGACCCTCCTGCTAGTGTGTAGTTTTTATATAAACTATTCCACATTCCAAAAAATAATTTTGGACCAGGCAGGTTTCAACAGAGTACTGAATAATCGGGCCTTGCAACCAACCTAGTTCTAATGAAATGTCTGTATTATTCTCATTTGCCATTTCTCCCAGTAACTAATGTGATACAACAATAGAAAATGTGTATTACTACAATACGAAAAAATTGAGGACTTTATGCACTTCGTATTATCATTATTTATTTTAGGTTGATTGAGCCTACAACAAATTCTACTGCACTGGCCAATGCTACATTAGTTCTTCGAAAAGTCATTGGCTTACACTCTATTCTGGGTGAGAATATTGTATATGGTACAATCAAGATTGTTTTTTTCCCTTGCCTTAGATCGCTAGTAGCCTCAAAGCTTTCTGACATGCCCAACTGATTTTGACTTTGTAGAAAGTCCATTCATGTTTAATCCTTGATGACTTACCAGATAGTAAGGTACTCCCAGGGCCTGCAATGCAATTGAACCTGCCTATACTGCCATAAGCTTGTGGAAAGTTAAGATTGTGGGCAGAGTGGTCCATATCAAGTAGTTAAGATCAATAATGCTACTAATAATCATTTCCTGTTCTGTCTATTAACTTCCAATAAATTTCCACATACACTATTTTTTGTAAGTTATGGGGAGAAAAACTATTACTTTTGCCTGAATAACGCTTCTCAATCCAACTCATAACAACAAACGTATTTTGAATTTTCAAATTCCCCGCTAAACCAACTACCTCAATTCCTGGTCCAATTTCAGCCATTAATGAATATGATTTTTAGTCTTGAATAAAACAGTCAAATACCAAGTATTACTAAAAAAAGTAAAATAATAAAAAGCCCTTTCTTACAAGAATGTTTAAAAATGTGGGCCTCCCCTTCCCGAGGGAGCAATGGTCTAACTTTAAATATACATTTTTGAGTCAAGAATATAAAATCTTAATTGATGTCATGACCACATAACCTATTTGTATGTATCTCACATAGTATAATTCATTTGAAACCAAAATTTTATATTTAAGCTTAGAACCTTTCATGATATGTCAGCTTATTAATATAAAATTAGAAGTAGGGGATTATTGAAGACTGAATACTAAAAATGCAAATATCTCTGTTAATATTTGATCCGACTCATAATAACTGAGATAGTTGTCATTTTTTATTTTCCCTTCCTCTAAATCCCCTTTCCCTCCATCAAATATATACAATTTTGAATGGATCTCATTTTCATTGTATCCTAGGTAGGATCAAAAGATATTTGAGGGAATTTTTTGAAATCGTGTCATGAGTTCAACCACAATAGCTGATATCCCTTAAGGGAAATCTGCTAATACCATCTCTTTGATTATTAGTCTGGCCATCAGTGATAATCCATATTTCTTTATGAATCTCATATTGAGGAATCATTGTGACCATGAACTTCATATTATTACATGCAGTAAACTCTTAATGGTTGAGCTCTTATATGCTTTGCTGACCCATAATAGGTCTTTAGATCACTTTTTCTGCAAGAAACCCATCTATCACTGGCTTGGTGCCCTAATTTATAATCCTAATTCTCAGCTAAGTAGTCTTAGATAAAAATTGTCAAACCTGTAGTATTGGTCAAATTTATTGAGCTCTAATAAAATTAAATTAGGAGCAAAAATGTAAAAATTAATTAAGGTTTCAACAAAAGGGCAGTCTCTCCACTGTTTCTGCAAATAGCGCTTTCAGAGCAGGACCCCATCTTCAGTGCTACAAATGTATTTTGAAATTATTTTAAGTAGAGATATTATTTCAACTTAAGGATATATTCCTACAATAGGGATAAGTGAGATGATAAATTTTGGGAATTTGGATTAATTGGACAACACAGCTTAATTATTTTGAGGAATAATACGTATGATAGTTCAAACATGATAAATATATGTGTAATATTTCACTCAACAAAGATGTATCTTTGATAGTTCCTATATCATTTAACAATATTATCTAATCAACTGAATATTATTTACTAAAATTTATGATCATTTTAGATCTTCCATAATTAAGTTAATTTTATTATACTATTTTCAATTATTTATTATCTATTTATTATTTAATTACCTTCCTTGAAAGGTTTCCATAATATTTTTATACTTCATATGTTGATGTATTTTTGTAATGTTTACGACATCCACTTATTTATTATATGACATCTATATATTTTGTATAGTGTTATTTCTTGATTATTAATGTTCAACTTTAAAAATATAAAGAATGTCAACATTGTGATCTGTGTTTGAACTGTTTAGAGTTAATAGTTGGCAACAAAGATAAAAAGGAATGAAATAATGAAGAAAAAATGGGTCTTCTTTACTTTAGTCCGTTCAATTATAAAACACATGATATGAAATTATGATTGGTATATATATAAAATATTATTTATATCTGTGATATAGAATATACCTTGTTGTCAACGTTTTGTGAAATTAAAAATGTAGAAGTGAAATGAGATGTATTTAGCTATTAATTTGCATCCAACTCATTCTCCATTTGCATATTTGAGCTCCAAAAAAATGCTTCGAACAATTTCAGATCATCAATAGTTTAACAAGATTGGCTTTATAAAAATTTTCTGATTCCACTCAAAATAGTGGAGATATTTTGAATTTTTGAATCCCCCTCCCCACTATTCTAGGCCTGATTTCAACCAAATTACAAATAGGATATTTAGTGCTGACTGAAATGGTCTATTGAGTATGGCTTATATCAAATAAACATTTTCTTAATTGATGTCACAACAAACATACATGTTTCTCCCATGATAAAGGTCTCTTGAAAACCAAATTTGGTATTTAAGGCTAAAATAAAGTGACTTATGATATAACAGCTAATTATTAATATGAAATGAGTAGGAGTGGTGGTTTGCTGTATGCTTAAACTAAAAAAATTGCTTATTATTCATGACAGAGAAAATATGCATATTACAACATTTATAAGAAATTATATTTTCAATAAGATTGGTTCTATCCAATTTTTCCGGCTTATAATAATGGAGATATTTCAAATTTTTGAAATTCCCTTCCTCTAAACTCTTCTTCCCCGCAGTCTGATTTCAGCTGTTAAGGAACTTGGTCTTTAGTTTTACATGCAATGCTTATATATTGAGTTTGGTAACTATATGACAAAACTTACAACCGCTAGAGAGCCAAAAAGAAGTATATATATATATATATATATATATATATATATATATATATATATATATATATATATTCGAACGGACCAATTTTCAGCATTCCTAACTAGTATTCATTGATATTTGGGGACATTTTTCGAAAATCGTGTCATGAGTACAACCTCAATTGAGGGAAATCTGCTGAAACAAATTACCTACTGCTAACTCCTACTCCTCTTGCGAATTATTCCCATCTTGCACAAATCTGACCAAACCTTATTCCTGCCTTTCTCTACAATCCTCTCTCCCACCTTTCCCACTTCTTCCTAATCATTTACAACTAAATATTCTGCTCATTTATTTTAATATATATATACATATAAACCTGGGAGATTGTTTATTAAATAATAACCTAGATCATAGCTTTCCCTGAAAATAAGCCATATGAAAAATTAAACACAATTCTTGTTTATGATATCATATTGATGACCAGGATAAGCCATCATGCAGGGCTGCGTAAATTAAGCAGATTTCCCACGTGAAGTTTTACTATAGATAAATCTACGAACTGGTAACAAATACTTAACATCTCTGTGAATATTAAGTGAATAACTTCAAACGGTAATGTGAAACGCTATATATTTTATGACAGATTCTTGTAGAAATACAATTCTTAAACGAGTTTATATCGGTGAACTTTTGATTTGATCCATCCTTTAGCCGTAAAATGCACAATTCTTTAATTCAGAAACGGTACGTTTTATGGAAAAATGCTTTGACACAAAAGTTGTAGCCAAAAAAAGTAACTTTGAAACAAGTCTTTGGAAAAATAATGGATTCTGAAATACAAAAAAAAAAAGTTTGCTTTAAAAACATCAACATAACAAAAAACGTTTTTAGAAATAATTTATTTTAAACTAATTAGGCGGTAGTTATTTGTAAAAGGAATACATTATCCCACCTACATAGTTTCTTATAAAAAAAAAAGTCCGCCACACAGGGGCTGCATAAACTAAGCAGATTTCCCTTGTGAAGTTTAGTAATAGATAAATCTACATACTGGTAACACACCACCTTGTATATTAAGTGAATAAATACAAACGGAAATAAGAAATGTTTCAGCCAATTTCAATAACCTGCGGACAGGAATCGTTAGAAATGTAAACAAACAGGTCTGCCCGCCTCAAACCGGAAAGAAAAAAGTCCGTCTCGCAGGGGCTGCGTAAACTAAGCAGATTTCCCATGTGGAGTTTTACAATAGAGAAATCTGCAAACTGGTAACACAATACCATCGAGAAATCTTTCAGTTAATTAAAATAAATTCGAAACTGAAACGGCTTCTGAATTGTAAGAATAATTTATATTTTAATAACTCAAATTTTAGTAGTCCAAGAACTAAAGAAGGGGGGGGGGCGGATGAACAGAACGTATTTGCATAAATCTCACAAAGTAACGAAGGTAAGGTAAGGTTAGAAGAAGCTTCCACCTGAGCCGAGCAGTGACGAAAATGGCCGACTTAATCCGAACTATACCCGACCACATGTCTCACAGACTTCATAAAAATGCAAATATCTCAGTTAATATTCAAGATAGAGAACAAATTTATATAGCAATATTTATAGTAAATTTAATTTGCAATAAGATTGGTTCTATACAATTTTTCGATTCGATGCATAATAACGAAGATATTTTGAATTTTCTATAATCCCCCCTCTAAACCCCCCCCCTCCCTCTGGTCCGATCACTTAATATACAAGGTGGTTACCTGTATGTACATTTATCTATTACTAAACTTCACAAGGGAAATCTGCTTAGTTTATGCAGCCCCTGTGTGACGGACTTTTTTTTTTATAAGAAACTATGTAGGTGGGATAATGTATTCCTTTTACAAATAACTACCACATAATTAGTTTAAAATAAATTATCATTATTATAATTATCTTTTTCATATGGCTTATTTTCAGGGAAAGCTATGATCTAGGTTATTATTTAATAAACAATCTCCCAGGTTTATATGTATATCTATATATATATAAAATTGTAACCTCTGTCTGTACATTGATTTTTTTCGCGAAATTTCACGATAACTTTTCGTTTCACATGTCATAGACACCATAACTGCATTTTGTTTCTTTGGTGTCTGTTTGTTTGTTTGTTTATTTGTTTGTTACCTTTTCACGCATAAACGGCTGAACCGAATTTTATGAAACTTGGTATGTATATTACTACTAACCCAACTTAGACTTTAGGCTATATTAATATCCTCTGAGACGAACAGGAGTGGGGGTTATAGGGGAAGCCTGAAATTAAAAATAGCGATATTTCGATTCATATTGGTTTTTCGGCAATTATGCACATAACAAAAGTTGTTTATTTTGTTATTTAGAGTAACTTTTGTTATATACCTTTTTTTCGTATACCGAATTATAAACGAGATATACGCAAAAACCTATAACGAATGTGAACAATTTTATTTGAGACGAAAGACCCTACCGAAATGAATAAAAATGGGTATGTGCATTAGTACTAACGCTTTTATTATAATAATCCATACTAACATTTCTAGGGACGGGCAGGAGTGGGGGTTGTAAGGGAGGCCTGAATTTAAAATAACGGTATTTCGTTTTCTATTCGTTTTTCGGCAAATATGAACCTAACAAAAGTTATTTATTTTGTTATTTAGAGTAACTTTTGTGATATTAATTTTTGACTTTTAACGAAGTATAAACGAGATATATACTATAAACTAAAGCGGGAGTCAACTATTTTATTGGGTGCTAACGATTGAACCGAACTTAACAAAACTCGGTATGTCAATTAGCATTAATTCTCCCATGATTATAAGCTAAATTAAAATTTTTAGGTTCGAACGGGAGTGTGAGTCTGAAGTAAAAATTCACGATATTTCATTTTCTATTTGTTTTTCGGCAAAGGTGCACATAACAAAAGTTGTTTACTTTGTTATTTAGAGCAACTTTTGTTTCTTTCACTTATGTCGTAAAATGAAGTAAATACGGGATATAAGCTAAATCTATAGCGGGAGTCGACGATTTTATTAGTACTTATTTAAGTGTTTTTAATATAGGCATATTATGACAAATGATGTTATGTTTTAGCCTTATCTATTTCGATTATTTAGTACTAAGTATGATTCGGATTAGTGAGATTATAAATCCCCCTCACCCTTCGCCTCATTTATTTATTTTCCCTAGGAAATAACTTTGTTATTTATTTCCAATAGAAATTTAAACTATGAGAGCATTTCCATTATTTAATTTGTATAATGTATTATTTAAAAAAAAAATCGTGCTGAATTTCCTCAAGGAGTGATAGGGGAAGTAGTAGGGAATCAAACTCTTTGATTTTGGTTATATACTATCTTATTTCCGATATCTTCATGTTATTGAAACAAATATGTACTATCATAACAATTAAACGTTAATGTCATTATGACAAAAGACAAAATGCTCTTAAACTCGATATGATTGTTTAAAGTATTAGGTACTTAGGTTGCAGGGACGGCTACGATCTCTTCCCCTCGACTAGCTTTTTGAATATAATTGAAATTATTTTTAGGGTAACACTATTATTTAATTCCATAAGGTAGATAAATTATTACAATAATATTTTGAATTAATAATTTAAGGAGAAGAGTGTTGATAGCTCTAATGCGAGAGCGGAAATAGACGGAGGCTAATAGAGTTAATTGAGTTTACTAATTTCCTTTGAAATGCTGGGCATCACGGGAAGTGATTACCACTAAGATCTACTATTATGAATATAACCTTACGTGCTAATCTATGCTTAAACTATATGTGCTCGGATTGGTTTTTGACAGGAAATACGTTTCATTATAGACGATATTTAATTGTAATAAATACTATCCATGATTATGGTTTGAAGTATTCAAAAAGGTGAGTTAAAAAGTGGCAAGGGATAGATTAGGAACACATTTTTATTTATTCTTCAAATATAAAATATATCATTTATAAGTCGCCTGCCTGACCCTCACAGCAAAACATTGTGCGCCAACGGGAAGTGTAGTTGTAAACATTGAAGCCTTGCCCAAAAAAATACTATCATCATTCAGCCTTAAATGATTTCCCAAGCGAAGCCGGGTATCTTAGTTAGTATATATATATATATATATATATATATATATATTAAAATAAATGAGCAGAATATTTAGTTGTAAATGATTAGGAAGAAGTGGGAAAGGTGGGAGAGAGGATTGTGGAGAAAGGCAGGAATAAGGTTTGGTCAGATTTGTGCAAGATGGGAATAATTCGCAAGAGGAGTAGGAGTTAGCAGTAGGTAATTTGTTTCAGCAGATTTCCCTCAATTGAGGTTGTACTCATGACACGATTTTCGAAAAATGTCCCCAAATATCCATGGATACTAGTTAGGAATGCAGAAAATTGGTCCGTTCGAATATATATATATACTTCTTTTTGGCTCTCTAGCGGTTGTAATTTTTGTCATATAGTTACCAAACTCAATATATAAGCATTGCATGTAAAACTAAAGACCAAGTTCCTTAACAGCTGAAATCAGACTGCGGGGAAGAAGAGTTTAGAGGAAGGGAATTTCAAAAATTTGAAATATCTCCATTATTATAAGCCGGAAAAATTGGATAGAACCAATCTTATTGAAAATATAATTTCTTATAAATGTTGTAATATGCATATTTTCTCTGTCGTGAATAATAAACAATTTTTTTAGTTTAAGCGTACAGCAAACCACCACTTCTACTCAGTAGATTGATATATATATATATATATATATATATATATATATATATATATATATATATATATATATATATAATTTTGAACGAACCTCATTTTCGTCATCTCCTGGGTAGGATCGATGAACGACATTTGAAGAAATTTTTCAAAAATCGCGTCATGAGTACGGCCTCAATAGCTGATTTCCCTTAAGAGAAATCTGCTAATACTAAAATATATCAGAATATAACATATTAATTTTATTGAGAAAACTTTACTGTATCTAGTACTGTAATTAATAATGAGTCAAAAATAATTGTTATCTCAATCAACCAAATTTTAGTAGTCCAAAACCTTAAGACGGGAGGGGGGATCGCCAGGACATATTTGCATGTATCTCGTATAATAAAGGCCTCTTGAATATAATTGTTGGTATTTAAGCTTCGAATAATGTAATTTATTGTGTAGCAGAGTATTGTTTATGTAACGCCAGTAGAAGTGGGGGTTTACTGAAGGCTGGAAACTGAAAAATGCAGATATCTCGGTTAATATTCAAGATAGTGAATAAACGTAGATAACGATAACTATAGTACATTTAATTTGCAATAAGATTGGTTCTATACAATGTTTCGATCCCGAAGTATGGTAACGGAGATATTTCGAATTTTCGAAAATTCTCCCCTCTAAACCTCCCCCTGGCCCGATTTCAGCTGTTAACGAACTTTGATCTTTCTTTTCACATAAAGAGACTAAATATCGAGTTTGGTAACGATTAAATAAGGGAATTAAATAGGGGAGCGTCATAAGGGAAATCTGCTAAAAAAAAAGATGTGATAACTTCTAGGGGAGTATCATTGGCCCACATTTTTTTTGGTAAACCATGAAATGGTACAGTCTTCAACCACTGAAGAGTTTCTAAATTAAATAGAAGGCAAACCCCTGATGCAAAGATATGAATTGTGGCTGTAGCTTGTCTGATATCCATCCCAGTACTCCATCTTTCCCATACGCAGTATCTGTCGCAGCTTGCACATTGAGTGGCCACTCTGGTCACCCGATCCGACAGGCATGGGTTATTTTTTTTTAAGGGGTCAATGTCATCTCTACCAGAGCACGTCGAGAAATATAGACGACATGAATAATAAAATCAGATTGGCTATAAACTCAATTTCAGTAGCAGAAATATGCAGTTCCAAAAAGGATTACAGATACTGTCTTTTCAAGTTCATAAATGAGGGAGAACTTATTTTCAAACATTTGTAAATATTAGCTGTAAGTATTTTAGTGCAAGGAAAAAACTGGGTCGTGGGGAGGTTTAAAGGGGGAGAATTTCGATAATCCTTAATATCTCCGTTATTATGCATCGGATCGAAAAATTGTATAGAACCAATCTTATTGAAAATGTAATGTTCTATACATGTTTTCATGTACATATTTTCACTATCTTGATTATTAACTGAGATATTTGAATTTTTTAGTTTTCGGTCTTCAGTAAAGCCTTACTCCTACTCATCTCATAGTTACAATATTCTATTATGTTATGAAGCACTTTATTTGAAGCTTAAATAACAAATATTGTTCTAATTGAACTTTTAAGTTTTGAGATAAATGCAAATACGTTGGGCACGTGGGAAATCTGCTTAGTTAACGCAGCCCCTGCGTGACGGATTTTTATTTCAATGAAACGTACCGTTTGGGAATTAAATATTTGTGCACTTTACGTATAAAGAATGCGTCAAACGGAAAAGTTCACCCATATAGACTCGTTTTAGAATTTGAATATCTACAAGAGTTCGTCATAAAAAGTATAGCATTTCATTGGAAATTCCAAAGTTATGGTCGCTGGACAAGTACTGGAGAAGATTGAATATGGACTGAAAAGATTGTTCAGGGATCACAATTATGGCACACCAAGTCCCAGCCTTTTATTAATGCAATTGACGATTTTAAGGGAGGTGGCGCGGGAACTGGGGAATCACTATCTACTTCTAGGTCTAGGGAATCACTTCTAGGTAAGTCAAAATGAGTAGTTACAACTTTGAGTTAGATAGATTTTTCTCGAATATTATAAAAATTCAAATGAATATAACGCAAAATTCAGTCCAATGGAGAAAAACTAAAGTTATATTTGAATTCAGCAAGAAACATACTTCCAGAAAATGTTATTTTAGTTCTTGTGAAAGAAAAAAGTTCATTTTTGTCGACTAGTGTTATTAGTACCTATGGACCCAAATTATTATTCCTGATCAACATTGTACAGATTATTGTATATGATAAATCCACATCTAATCGTCTTTTCTTTCCTTAAGGGAAATCAGCTATTGAGGTCGAATTAGGACTCGATTTTCGAAACGTTTCCTCAAATTTTCATCGACCCAACGCCACAAGAGATGGCGAATATGAAGTCCTTCAAAATGGCATACATTCAGATGTGGGTATTTCAAGGAAAAATACTCAATTGAAAAATGGAAATGTTTGCTGAAAGGTGGAAGTGGTGCAATATCCCAGAGAACAATTGAAGTTTTAAAAGAACTGGGACTATCCACAAACGACCTCCAGAAATTATCTACTGTCGTAATCAAGCATTCGGCGAGAATTATAAATTATCATTTATATAAATACTAGCACCACATAAAGCTGCTCTCTTTTCCAAATGACCCATCACAATTTAATTGGAATTTCTTCCTTTAAAAAAAAATAAAAAAAGATATATATTTTTTAATATTACCCAATTAGGCAAATTGGATGCTGTCTCTGATGGGAACCCGCCAGTAGGAGAGCAGATTGTTTTGTTGTTGTTTTATATTTGTATATATATATATATATATATATATATATATATATATATGTATGTATGTATATATGTTTGTCTGTTACCACTCTAGCGGTCGCGATTTTTGTTTCAATCGTTACCAAACTTTGTATTTACTCCTTTTATGTAAAAATGAAGGTCAAGTTCAGCTAAAATCGGGCCAACGGGAGGGGGGGGGGATACGTTGGGCCGAAAAACTTTATAGAACAAATCTTATTGCAAATTCAGTTTTCTATAAATCTTGTTATATAATATTTTCTCTAAGATTAATATTAAACGTGATATTTGGATTTTTTTAGTTTTGAGCCTTCAGTACGCCCCCATTCCTACTCATGTCCTAATAGCAATAAGATGTTATGATATGAACATCTTTATATTAATGTAAAATTCCAAATATTATTCTCATTGAACTTTTACTTTTAGAGATAGTTGCAAAGTTTGTGGCTCACGTGGGAAAACTGCTCAGTTAACGCAGCACCTGTGGGACTAAGTTTTTGTCTTCCGTCAATATAAACAGTGTAATCAGGTTCTATGCCATCTAAAGTATTAGTGGTTAAAAGTCTTGCAGGGTGTGCCCATTGGTTGAATGGTATTTTGGTTGTTCGGTGTGATCAGCTCTTAACATCTATTCCTACATTCTGAAGTCTGTATTTTGTGAAGATCAGCTCGGCTAAAATTGTGTTGGAAGTCATTTTTGCTAGCACGCAGATAACCCCGGACGGTTTACTCTTGTGTCTCAGATATACAAAGGACTTGCTCCCCTCACATGGTGTTGTTGATGTGGTGGCCCACAATATTTCAGCAGGCCCGTCATTAGGAGCGAACACCCAACTTGACCACCAGAAGAAGCCGATTGGAAAATGGGCGAAATATTGTGGACCAACAACAGAGCTGGAGATAAGCCGCACATGACAACTATAATGAAACCTCATTTTCAGGTGCAAACCGACAGTGCTGCCTCTCGTGTCAATTATATTGAAGCAGTGAGGCCAGGAGAAGAGAGTCCTCTTCAATTACATCAGTTTGTATGAGCCTTACCTCAGAATTTGTTAGATCGCTAGTTCGTTCGTTTCTACCTTACTTCTCTTGCTCGTTCCTTTTGGCTGTCAAGTACTCATCATTGATCAAATCACTCCCAGAACTAGTCAGTTGAGTTTTAAAATGTGCCACCCACAAATAACTCCTCCTAAGCAGATGTCCTTCATGCCGGCGTGCCAGACTACTGATCACATTTCACCATATATTCTCTGTTTCTAAGTAAAACTCGGATGAGTAAAAGAGGCTAAACGAAATATTATCCAATAAATTAATATAATATTTTTTATTAACGTTTACCTTTTTCTACTACGGCTAATTGGGACGGGTTATCTACTGGTTAACACCCTTTTCTAGCCATGGTAGTACTAAGGACTTCATTTAATGAGTTCGTCACTAAAACAGTTCCTATTGCCCAGGTGAGAATCGTACTCGCGAACTTACGCTTGCCATATGAGTTTAAAGCAGTGAGGTGCAAATATCTAATGAATAAAATAAAAGTCCGTCACGCAGGGGCTGCGTAAACTAAGCAAATTTCCCATGTGAAGTTTTACATTAGAGAAATCTGCATACTGGTAACACAATACCACCCTGATTAAATACAAACGGTAATGAGAAATCTTTCAGTTAATTAAAATAAATTCCCAACTGAAACGGCTTCTGAATTGTAAGAATAATTTATATTTGGGCGGATGAACAGAACGTATTTGCATAAATCTCACAAAGTAACGAAGGTAAGGTAAGGTTAGAAACGACTGGTAAGGTTAGAAGAAGCTTCCACCTGAGCCGAGAAGTTACGAAAATGGCCGACTTAATCCGAACTATACCCGACCACATGTCTCACAGACTTCATTAAAATGCAAATATCTCCGTTAATATTAAAAATAGAGAATAAATGTATATAACAATATTTATAGTAATTTTAGTTTGCAATAAGATTGGTTCTATACAATGTTTCGATTCGATGCATAATAACGGAGATATTTCGAATTTTCGAAAATCCCCCCTCTAAACCCCCCTCCCTTTAGTCCGATTTCAGCCATTAACGAACTTGATCTGTCTTTTTACATAAAACGGTTAAATATGATCAGATAGCTGATCTTATCTTAAGGGAAATCTGCTAAAAACAAGAAAGCACAAATAACTCGGTCGATATTTGTGTTGCTCGTAAATTGCAGAGCATCAATAGTCTAACAAGATTAGTTTTATAATATTTTGGACCTTATACATAATAACGAATATATTTTGAATTTTCGAATCTCCATCCCCCACTAAACCCTTAATTTTCCACGTCCGATTTCAGATAATAACAAATACGATTTTTAGTTTTGAATGAAACGGTTAAATATCGAGTATGGTATAAATCAAATAAACATTTTCAAGTAACCAACGAAAAATCTTTATTGATGACATCATCACGTAATGTATTTCAAACATTAAATGTTCAAAGAAAACAATATTTGATATTTAACCCTGATATATAGTAGTTCATGATATAACAGCTTATTGTTAATATTGAATGAAGAGTGGGGATTTACTGAAAAACGAAAACAGAAAATCCAAATATCTTGATTATTTTACACGACATGGAATATTTATAAATATACCATTTATAGAACATTCTTATTCTTTCTTTATTTCTTTATTCATATAATAATCGCATTTCGCAACAGGGGCGATTTAGCGACGAATCAGTTATTTAATATACAGCATAATAATATATAACATATTTAACATATAGCCTATTTAACATATAACCTATAACATATTTAACATATAACCTATAACATATAACATAATCAACATATAACCTATAACATATAACATAATCAACATATAACCTATAACATAATCAACACATAACCTATAACATATTTAACATATAACCTGCAACATATTTAACACATAACATATTTAATATATAACATATTCAACACATATAACATATTAAACCTATATAAAATATAATTATTATATTTACGTAAGTATCCTCATTTCTGCAAATATTTTCAGTATTGCCTTACATTATAATTTTTTGTAAATGTTGTTTTTTTTCAAGTATTGTAATACGCGGTCTATGTACGGGCTACGGGGTACGTGTACGGGGTAGTAATTCAGTCAAAGTGTATGGTAGGTCTATGTGAGTCCTTAGATAGCAGTCAGTTAGTATATGTTTTATAGTAAGTCTACAGTTACATTGTTGGCAGTAGGGTTCGTCTTCTCCAGTAAGTAGGTAAGTGTGAGTTAGTCGTGAATGGCCAATTCTCAACCTCGTTAAAACTACTTCTTCTCTTCTAATTAGCCTTTTTGAGGAAGGCCATTCACCAAGTGTATGTTTCAGTTCTCGAAATTTGTTATCAGTTGTGGTAAACCAAGTTTTCTGCCATGAATTGAGTATCATTTGTTTTGCTTGGGCTTGAATATCTTGGTATGTACAGTATGTGTTGTCGTGAGTTCTTTTTTGAGTAGCTGACTTGGCAAGTTCGTCTACTTGTGTGCTTTGTTTAATGTTTGTATGTCCGGGAGAACATTCAATTTTCAATAAGATTGGTTCTATAAAATTTATCAATCCGATCTATAATAAGGGAGATATTTAGAATTTTCGAAATCCACGAAACCCTCCCTCATTTAAATGCTGTAAAAAAAAGCTTCCCAATAAGCATTGAACATTCCTAAACCTCTAACATTGAGCGAAGAATAAAACATGCTGTCAGTATTGTTCGATGGGATATTTAATATTTCTTTGGCGCAGCTTCTGACTACTTTGCCTATTTTCTTCAAAAAGGAAGGCTGGAGGTCTTTCAAGGGTGTGCATTGCAGGGGATATATTAGGATAGACCATACATATTGGTTAAAGATATTTAGCTTCTGGTCTGGTTTTAATAAGACCGATGACGTTAACGTATTCAATTTTTCCACCAGGGTGTTCATAAGCTTGTCTTTATCTAGCCAGATGTTTCCCTTGAACGAGATTCCAAGGTATTGGATTCTATCATCAGGACCAATACTACGAACTATTTGGCCATCCATAGTCCTTAGTTTTGTCGAAATTAGATTCCCCTTTTCTATTTGTATCGCTTTACTTTTTTTCCGCATTTACCTTTAATCCGATTTTTTGGAAGTTGTCCATGACTAGTTCTACGAGATGTTCAGCCGATTCCTTGTCCTTAGCAATGAGGGCTATATTGTCGGCGAATCCGCAACATGATTGACTGGGTAAATTTTCAATAAATCGATATCCAAAAGCATTAGTAATATCGGGTTCCCTTAATTCTTGGCATATAAAATCGATTCCATATTAAAAAGAAAAGGAGATGTTGGGGCACCCTGGGCTACTCCTTTATATATACTCGTGTGTGTGTGTGTGTGTGTATATATATATATATATATATATATATATATATATATATATATATATACATATACATATACATACATTTGTCGGTTAACGCCCTAGGATTGCAATTTTTGTTTGATCGTCACCAAACTCGATATTTAATCCTTTTATGTATAAAGAACATTCAAGTTCGTTAATGGCTGAATGGGGGGGGGGGGTTAAAGAGGGAGAATTTCGACAATTCTAAATATCTCCGTTATTATAGATCGGATTGATAAATTTTATAGAACCAATCGCATTTTCCATGTCATGAAAATTAACCGAGATATTTGGATTTTTTGTTTTCGGTTTTCAGTAAATCCCCACAATCAATCATCCACACATGATGATTATACAATTAATTTTATTGGAAATGTAACATTCTATAAGTATTGTTAAATATATGTATTCTGTATACTGAATATTAAACGAGATATTTCTTTATTTCAGTTTTCGCCCATCAGTAAGCCCCCACTCTTGTGAAACCATTATATCATAAACTACTTCATTCCAAGGTTAATATATCATATACGGTTTTCATAGAACTATTACTTTGTGAGACACATGCCAATAAGTAATGTAAGATTTTTCTTTCTTTACTCGAAAACGTTTATTTGATGTATACTACACTGGATATTTAGCCGTTTCAGTCAATACTAAAGACAATATTTGTTACCTACGGAAGTCGGACCTGGAGTAGTAATGGTTAAGAGAAGAAGGGAAATTATAAAATTCAAAATATCTCCCTTATTAGATTCGGATTGTTCCAAATTAGGGAAATCAGCTATTGAGGTCGTACTCATGACGCGATTTTCGAAAAGTTTCTTCAAATGTCCATCGACCCTACCCAGGAGATGACAAAAATGAGGTCCGTTCAAAATTATATATATATTTGACTGTTAACGCTCTAGCGGTCGCAATTTTTGTTTGATCGTTACGAAACTCGATATTTAACCGTTTTATGTAAAAATACAGATCAAGTTCGTTAATGGCTGAAATCGGACTAGAGGGAGGGGGGGTTTAGAGGGGGTATTTCCGAAAATTCAAAATATCTCTGTTATTATGCATTGGATCGTAAAATTGTATAGAACTAATCTTATTGCAAATTAAATTTACAATAAATATTGTTATACACATTTATTACCTATCTTGAATATTAACCGAGATATTTCATTTTTATGGTCTGTGGGACATGTAGTCGGGTATAGTTCGGCCGTTTCCGGAACTGCTCGGCTCAGGTGGAAGCTTCTTCTAACCTTACCTGTCGTTTCTAACCTTACCTTACCTTCGTTACTTTGTGAGATTTATGCAAATACGTTCTGTTCATCCGCCCCCCCCCCTTCTTTATTTCTTGGACTACTAAAATTTGAGTTATTAAAATATAAATTATTCTTACAATTCAGAAGCCGTTTCAGTTGGGAATTTATTAAAATTAACCGAAAGATTTGTCATTACCATTTGTATTTACTCACAGTGGGCTTGTGTTACCAGTATGCAGATTTCTCTATTGTAAAACTTCACATGGGAAATCTGCTTAGTTTACGCAGCCCCTGCGTGACGGACTTTTTTGTAGATCAAATATTATTCGAATTATTCTACTCATCAATGTTGTGTGTTATACCAGAACGTGGGAAATATTTGGGGATTTTTAGTTGAGTTATGTGTAGGAAACACTTTTCAATCTGTAAATAATATTAATAGAAACAATTTTTTACGATCAATCGGATATTATAGCTCATAATTTGACAATAAATCATATAACCTTCAAAAGAGCCGAAAAACATAAGTGGAGAGTGCATTGACAATAGTGATAAGGGAAATATAGTATTGATAAGAGAGTGTGTTCTGAGCGGCGGGTGGAGGGGAGGAGGTGTAGGAGCCGGCCAGCTAGTCCTCAGTCAGTGCAGTGCCTCACCCCAGTCAGTGTAGGACATGGCCGAGTCCGTCGTTCAACCAAACACAGGTAAATTACCGCAATATTTATCTCATTGATAACACTTATCAGTTACTCAATTATATTTCAATACAGTCAACCAGTATTTTTACAATTTTACCAATGCTATTTGTTTAATATGAAAAATATCAACCTAGCGAAATCTTATTATTGTAAACACTTTTTTATGTGGTTCTCAATTTTTCTATCACTTTTGATTTTTTTCAAGAAGGATAATCTTCTTGACGAACTTTGACAACAAGACAGCTTAAGATTAGAATGGGTGTTTATTTTTTATTTAGTAATAATTCCTAGTTATACATTTGTAATCACCAATTAATATAAAGCTTATGCAGTTTTTGGTCACATTTACATGCATTTGCTAATTACATATCAACGTATAGGTCGTAATATTAAAATGTAAGCATTAGATTTAACGCAAATAATGTAGAACTCAGGGATTTCTTGTTTTTATAATAAGTCAAATCAAAACACATGCAAAATTTATGAAGTTTTGAAACGAGGGCCTAAAACTTCTTGGTCTTATTGGCACCTCGTCATTTATATTGAAAAAGATAAGGTCCTCGTGTTAACTTTACTGTTCTCTACAATGAATTTTTTATAATGCATTGGCCAAAACTAGAATAAATACAATTGTGCAATCTGCGGATTGGCAACGCATTTCTTGGCATTACAGAGTAAAAATACCTTTACAGAATTAAATAATGTTTGTAAATAATCAGAATGTTGTTGCTAACTTAAAAAAAAAAAACTTGTTAAGCTGTATTATTTTTAGACCATTAAAACTTGTTATTTTCCCTGTGAAATATTTATATTACTTTTAAAAATTATATTAACTATCTGAGGCAAAATTCGTTCAAATGGTAATTATGGACAATTGGATGAATGAACTCCATCCAAATTGGCAATAAAGTAAAAAAAAAAAAAAATAGGATTTACAATGACCGATTTATGAAGAATATCATCTAAATTCTTTAGATAATTAAAACAATTTGCCAATTTTTATTAATATAAATAAATGTAAAAGAAAACAGAGCTGCAGCGAAGTAATAATCTTAACATAAATGTATTTAAACTATATATACATATATATATATATATATATATATATATATATATATATATATATTTGTATTTTATCCAACGGCAAAAATTTAAATACAAGAATTGCCCTTGGAAGCAGGTCAAGAGGGTACTCTCTTAAATGTTGGACAGCTTGTTTGTTATTGTTGCCATTTTTTTTTTAATTTGGTTGTCCACGTACACATTGTATACAATATTAACAAAACCTCTAATTAGTTTTTATTTTTTTAACAACTGAAAGTAAATAATAAAAATAAATTAAAGGAAATGCAAATATACCAATAAGATGTGCAATAGTTCTATTTAATTATTTTTTATAGTAGTAGTATTTCATTAACTTTAAAATGCCGTTCTATGAGACTGACAGTGCAGAATATATTGTAACTGCACTTTAAATGCAAGGTCGTTTTAAGTCCATTAGCAGAACACACCGTTTAATCAGTTTGCTAATTAATGTTGATGCAACTCTACTGAATCTTATTTATATCCCCTTGTTTTGTCATGTATATTCCATGTCCATTTGTGAACAATGAAATCGATTATGACATAACCCCCCCCCCCCAATATGGAAATCCAATATTCAAACTGGAATTACCTTAAATGCTAACCAATAGAATAGACATTTATTTACACAAACTTATTTTTTTTTCAATATTAATTATTTATTAACGTCCATTTTTTGCAACTGAGGCTAATTGGTTACGGGTTATCTACACGTTACCACCCTATTCTAGCCAGGCTAAGGATTTTATTTAAATGAATTCCCTTCACTAATTGAATTCCTCTGTCCAGACGGGAATCGAACTCGCCACTTTTTCAATATAACAGAAAACAAACAGATTTTCAACAACTAAACGATGAAGGATACGCCTAATATAAATTAAACAAGACGGCAGAACCATTTAAGTGGTTATGGTCTATGTGGATGAGCACATGAATTTTAATAATTTTTTATGTTGGTATGTTTGTAACCTTTCATTTGCCTAAACGCAGGAAAAACAATTTGTCATTTTTAAAACTCTAATACAAATTTCTTAGCTTAAATAAGTTAGTAACATACCATTTTATTTCACCATTTATTTCATCATTGAGAGGAAAATGTTTACCTTTCAAGGAGATAATGCCATTTGGTAAATAAAATTGATATATATCAGGTTTATTAAGAACACAACCTTGTGGCTCATCACAGTATATTAATAACTGTTTAGCGGTTTCTCCAACTTACGTTATCATCTGCAAAGCTAAAAATAAACAAAAACCTTTAATAAATAAGGATTTTGGCCTTAAAGTTAAAAATTTAATAATATTCTCCACAAGTCATGCATAAAAAATATTAATAAATGGCGTTAACTGTTAACAATATTATTATTTATTTACGTCCACTATTTGCAATTATGACTAATTGGGGCGGTTAGTCTACAGGCCAGAATGGCTCTAAGGATTTTATTTAATGAATTCGTCACACACTAAATATTTTCCTATTAATATGTTCCTATTTGCCCAAACGGGAATCGAACTCTCCCCTCTAATGTTTACCATGTGAGATGAAGGCCAACGCTATAACTCACATGGCTGACCTGAGCCCAGTTTTAACAATACAATTTTTGAACAAGCATTAAAATAATTATATAAAACATTACATTTAACATTTTTATAAGAGACCTAGAGACTGAAAATTACTTCTGAGCCCCGGACGAACCCATGCTCGATATAATTAGGGTGAAGGGATCCAAGCTACTAGGAAGTTGTTTAAAAATTGTATTCTATAAATATTATACTTTTTTTATTGTATTTTGTATTAAAAAATATTGTTTATATTATTATTATTATATAAAGGTTCTGTACTTTTATTAATAGTTATATATATTTACTTATTTATTTATTTAAGCGTGTCGAATTTGTGCCTTATTATTATTAAACCATTTAGTTTATCGCACACACATATAAATATACTAAGAATGTTTTCAAAAATCGTTAATCGTCATTTTAAGTAACACCTCAATAGCCGAATTCGCTTATGGGAAAACAGCTAATGCAAACTACGTTAGTCAAATATTTTAAATTCAGGTTTACCATGCTAAGTCATTTAAATTATTTCATAATACGAATTATTTCTTTTCATCTGTGTATTTATTGACTCACTGTACGCCCAGATAACTACTAGCGCCATATCCAGATTTTATAGGTTCTGGAGCACTAAGGATTTCACTTGGCAAACCAATTACTAAATAACTCTTATCGAACCCAGGTCTCAAACTTCTTCAAGAGCCTTAAGAATTTAGTCTGAAATCTCACGGTAATTCTGAGTCTCTGGTAAAACAATATGTTAAAGACTTTTATTGTGAGTTAGTTATGTTAAGGTGTTTTCTACTATTGATTTATCCGAGTCCTTCAAGTATTAGAAAATTAATCATCAAACAAGCATCAGAAAATAATACCTTAATAATATAGTAATCAACTGTGAGAGTGTATTTGCATTTTTTCATTATGAGGAATGAGTTGTTCACATTTTTAATAACTGAATGAAGTAATATACTTAATGAGTTATAAATAAACTCTTAATAAGATGACGACTCTGAATTGCATAATCCGCGACTTCGGGAGTGGAATTTGCAAGGTCGGTATTTGACGTATACCACGTAGTAAGAGGTAAGTTGAAGTCCAGCAATGATATAATGATGACGCCATCTAGACAATCAGATAGATATTTCTCCCTTAGTAATTATTCAAATAGGATTAAATAGGACTTGAAACAAATTTAGGATATGAGGAAATAAGTACCATAATAGTTCGATTTGAATCTCCTATGTATAGAAGAGTGGGGCTTATTGAAGGAAAATTAAAAAATACAAACAAGTCCGATATAATTCATAAACCTAACCCCACCCCCCCTCTCACCGGGCCCCCCTCTCTGGTCCAAATTCGGATCTTCTCGAACTTAGTTTTATATTAAATGTTTAACTATCGAGTTTGTGGGGGCAACTAAAGCTTTAAAAAACATTTAAGTGTATATATATATTTTATTATATTATTATTTATTGACGTCCACCTTTTCCTACTATGGTTATTTGGGACTGGCTATCTACAAGTTACTACCCTTTTCTAGCCAGAGTGGATAAGGGATTTATTTAATGAGTTCGTCATTAAATAAATTCCCATTAGGCGGGAATCGAACTCACCACTCTAGGTTTTCCATGTGAGCTTTTACTCATATGGCTAACCTGAACGTCATATAAACATTTTAATGTGCCGTATTTTATTTTGTGCAAGCATTTCAAGATATTTTTCAAAAATCGAGCCATGAATACAACCTCAATTACTGTTTTCTCTGAATGGAAGTAAGTTAAAAACAATTATAACAAGGGAATTTAATAATTTACTGAAATTAAATGAAGTTATTTCTTCCAAATGTTATCATAACTCGATAGGAAACGTGGAATATTTTTGAAAACTATTATTAAGTCAATTAATTCTTTACAAATTATTGAATAGCATTTATACTTATATAATACATTCGATATAAAATAGCTCAAAAAATGGATAAATTTTATAAACTTTATCAATTTAATATAATAAATTAATTTCGTTATCAATTTTAATAAGACTCTACATTCTTTAACTTATCTACAACCTAAAATACGGCATGAATACATCTTCTGTATAAAAACATCCTTAGACACGAAGTCCTTTAATTTTAATATCTGTTATCATTAAGTGCATGTTTTAGCAGATTAATTTTCCCCTGAGGGAAATTAGCTATGGGGGTTGTACTCATGACGCGATTTTCGACCAATTTCCTCAAATAACCGTCGATCTTACCTAGAAGATGACGAAACGAGGTCCGTTCAACATTTTATATATATATATATATATATAAATTTGTCTGTTACCGCTTTAGCAGTATTAATTTTTCTTTAATTGTAGTTGTGGGAGGGATGGGGATTATAGGGGAAATTTTGAAATTTCACCATTATCATGCCTTGGATCGATATATTGTATAGGTTCAATCTTATTGCAAATGTAATGTACTTATGCACTTTTTTCGCTATTTTGATTATAAACCGAGACATTTGCATTTTATTCGGCCCATTTTCGGCCTTCAGTAAAACCCCGCTCCTACTCATGGCATATTAACAATAAGCTGTTATATTATGATGCACTTTATTTGAAGCTTAAATACCAAATAATGTTCTCACTGGACTTTTACGTTTTGAGATACTTAACGCGAGATTTCTGCTTTGTTAGCGCAGCCCCTGATTTAGTGATTTCGTCATTGAATAAGTTCTTCATGCACAAGTTGGAATCGAGCTCATTACTCTAGGTTTGGCAAGTGAAATAATTGGAATAAATAAATGGGGAAAACGGAATTTATCTGTAAATTGGATAGGAAAGAGGGAGGAAAAAAGCGTGGTGTATGCTTAAAGCCCGTGAGCCCAGTATTCTATAAATGGAAGAGCATACCTACTTAAGAGCTGGGTAGATCAGTATTCAAGAAGAGGAGTCCTATTCAGCGGTGGTTATCGATCTCGGAAGAATAGAGGCAGCCCTGAGGAGGCGGCAAGCCCTTCCAGAATCATGAAGTAGGCAACGGGGGGGGGGGGCAATTTTGAGGAAGTGGGGGGGGGGCTCTCAAACCACTGGCGTTTCGGCTTAAAATGAGCTCTCTCACAAATAGGAGGTAGATGCACTTATCACGCTCCGTAAAAGTCAAACTGAACTCACTGCATAACAGTCAAAGATGCAACTCACTGCATTCCTGGAAAACTATTGTTTGTTTTGTTTAGAGGCAGTGTTGGCAATTGGGTGCATTTCATTTTCTCAAATATCCAAGTACAATTTTATTTATTTCCTTTTTTTTTAAGAATATTACAGTTTGCATTTAAATGCATTTGGTAATATGTGATATGTACAATACAATAGTCCTCGATCACTCTTGACAGAAACTACACCCCTTCACCACAATGAGAGGAGCAGCACCTCCCTGCCTGGCAAGGAAGTCAAGAGCTATGGAGGAATAGCACTTGATAAGAAAATAGCAAATGCTATCACTTCACTTTACACTTCTATAGGAGATCTCTGGGCCATTGTCTCTATAGGCGCCGTGGAGGGGAATATGGATGAGTAGTATTGGAAAGGGCTAGGACTTCTGGATTAAGATGATTGCTTAGCCTGCTGTGGAATTTTTTGAATCTTAAGAGAATTAGGTCCTGTACAAATGGGATATTAAGATCTTTATGGAGGATGTGGTTTGAAATATAATATGGAGCATCTACTATGGTGCGCAGGACTTTGGATTGGAAGGTCTGGGGCGTCTGATGTTCAAGGTTTTGCTGTACTCCACACTTGTATTGCGTATGTCCATATTGGTTTTAGTAGTAGCTTGTATATTGTTAGTTTGTTTTCGGTAGACAAGTGAGATCTTCTTATTTAGCTAGTCTAGTACAATTTAGCAGAAAACTAAATTACACTTCTACATTTTAAAAAACTCATATGGCCCCCACATGGCTTTCTTGTACATAAATTATAGTAAATGACCAAAAGGTTTTTCTACTCTTCATTTAGAATGATTTCATTTGAAAGTAACATACAATATATCCACCAAACCAACAAATTTTATTTGAAGATAATTTCTAGATTTTTTTTTTTATGTGCTAAACAAAAAAGTCCGTCACGCAGGGGCTGCGTAAACTAAGCACATTTCCCACGTGAAGTTTTACAATAGAGAAATCTGCCTAATAACAATTGTAGTAGTAAGAAACCTCTAAACCTAAAAAACATTATTTAGGACGTAATAACCCAGTAGTTTCTAGCCCCAAAAAACAGTTAACCTAACCTCTAAACCTATTCACGAGGGACGATAGTTATGGAAACGGCCGCCAGAGCTCTCGGCGGAAACTCCGAACATAGCCTACTGGTGACCACACGCAGAATACAAATGCAAATATCTCGGTTAATATTCAAGATACAGAATAAATGTATATTACAATATTTATAGTAAATTTAATTCGCAATAAAATTGGTTATGTACAACTTTTCGATCCGACGTATAGTAACGGAGATATTTCGAATTTTCGAAAATCCTCCTCTCTAAACCCCCCCCCCTCCCACTGGTCCGATTTTAGCCGTTAACGAACTTGATCTTTATTTTTACATAAAACTCTTATATATGACGTTTGGTAAGGATCAAACAAAAATTGCGACCGCTAGAGCGGTAACAGACAAATATATACAGTTTTGAACGGACCTCATTTTCGCCATCTACTAGGTAGGATCGATAGACATTTGAAGAAAAATGTCGAAAATTCCGTCATGAGTACAACCTCAATAGCTGATTTCCGTTAAGGGCAATCTGCTAAAACGTCCTATGCAAGTCATATGATCTCTAATGCGTAGATAGAAATTTTCAATTTTTCATATTCACCCACTCAACTACAACATTCCTAAATACGGAATTGTAGATCTAGTCGTCTTTGAGTGATACGTACATACCCCAAGCCGAAAGGAGTCAAAATGGATCTTTTCTTTGACTTGATATTTTCTTTCTAAAGGCCTAAGTATTTCGCCAATTACCCTCTAATTAAAAAAAGTCCGTCAAGTAAGGGCTTCGTAAACTAAGCAGATTTCCTGTGTGCTTACATCTCATCACATTTTGAACTTATACATCAAGAGAACTTATACATTTTTTAAATATGTATTAATAAAGAAAGATTATTTCCAACCAATATGTTTTACTAGCCTTAGTAAAAGTGGGGATGTATTAGTAGTCAAAACAAATAATCGGTAATATTTTAAGTGCATAAAACATTTGCACTAGAAATATTATCCACACCTCAGAAATCTTTAAATTAATAAATGATACACACACACACACACACACACACACACACATATATATATATATATATACACGCGATGGGATTTCATTTCATTTCTGATGCTCTCTATAATATTTTCATTTAGTAAGTAAATCTTCGGAATCTCTTCGGATATTTATTTAGAAACAGAGAATATAAAGTGAGATGAGTTCACCAGAGTGTCATCCAGAGCGTGGGGAATCTGCTTAGCTAACGCAGGCCCTGCGTGATAGACTTTTAGCATATTTTCATTAAGGGAAATCAGCAAATTTTGTATTTAGAAGCAATAGTTACTTTTTGAAGAAATTTTCTTTTAGCCCCACTCCGAAACTCACTTCTCTTTGTAGGAAGTCTAGGAAATTAAAAAGTCCATCACGCAGGGGCTGCGTAAACTAAGCAGATTTCTCACGAAAAGTTTTACAATAGATAAATTTCACGAGAGGCGAGCAATCAAGGAAACGGCCGAACGAGCTTTTGGCGGGAAAGTCACTCTCGTCCGTTAGCCGTCGATTTAATAAAAATCCAAATATCTCAGTTAATATTCATGATAAAGAATAAATGTATATAACAATATTTATAGTAAATTTATTTTGTAATAGGATTGATTTTGTACATTTTTTCGATCTGACGTATAGTAACGGAGATATTTTGAATTTTCGAAAATCTTCCCCTCTAAACCCCCCCTCCCCGTGGTTCGATTTCAGCCGTTAACGAACTTGATTTTTTTTTTTTTTTACATAAAACGACTAAATATCGAGTTTGGTAACGATCAAACAAAAATTGCGACCGCTATAGCGGTAACAGATATATATATATATATATATATATATATATATATATATATATATATATATATATATATATATATATATATATTTGTTTTGAACGGAATTCATTTTCGTCATCTACTAGGTCGGATCGATGGACAATTGAAGAAAAATTTCGAAAATTCCGTCATGAGTACAACCTCAATAGCTGATTTCCCCTAAGGGAAATCTGCTAAAAATTGGAAAACTATCTATATTAGTTACGAGAAAATTAATTATCTCTACTCTATAGTTATCTTTACTTTTATAAGAAACTGATTAAAAAGTTTTTGACAGACACAGACACATGAGACATTGGGACAGAATAACAACACTCAAACAAACAGACGCCTTATTTATGACAGTATGTTATTTCCTGACTATAGAATAACTTTAAACTCTTTCTAAAAAAGAGGGCGAATGACGAAATGGACTAGATTTAAAATATTCATAAAAGAACTATACCGGTATGTCAACAATATGGAATTATCAATGTTTTCAAATCATAAATTCTGAATAATTATTTCGTGTAATTTTTTCAACTTGTCTATTTTTAATTCTACACGTAAGAACTTACGGTCAACGAAATATTATCCAATAAATTATATATATAAATTTTTATTAACGTTTACCTTTTTCTACTACGGCTAGTTGGGACGGATTATCTATAGGTTAACACCCTTTTCTAGCCATGGTAGAACTAAGGATTTTATTTAATGAGTTCGTCACTAAAAGAATTCCTATTGCCCAGGTGAGAATGGTACTCGCGAACTTACGCTTGCCATATGAGTTTAAAGAAGTGAGGTGCAAATATCTAATGAATAAAATAAAAAGTATATAATAATTAACGGAAATTAACTGTTTAGAAATTGTGCCTAACTATAATCTCTTACCCTTTACTCCTTCTGATCCTTTCCGGCAATCAACATAGATCTTTTGGTATGCTTGAAACAAATAATTTTATATATATATATATATATATATATATATATATATATATATAATGTTGAAACATATCGAAAATAGTACAACAATTAATAGCTAATTTCCATAAAGCGTGGCCCGACATAATAAACAGGGCATAATGAAAACGCATCTATAAAAATGAATACATTACCTTATCATTTTGAACATATATTGAAAATGATGATTTAGTAGTCACGGTAAATTTCAGGAAATTGTTGTAAAAATTTAATTCTAAAGAAAAAATTAAGTAAAATTCTTTATATTCCCCTTATTACGGAAATTCCTGGCTTTATAAATACAAGGTCTCAGCCAAGTCCAGGCTTCAAAGCTAATCCTGAAATATGGACAGCAATAATTGAATTAAAAATTCGGGAGTATCTTGCCAAAGGATTGGTACTACTTACCCCCCAAATTCGTTATGGGCAAACTTACGCAGACATTGTGGGCAAAATCCAAAATGTGGGCGATAAATAAAGTAATAAGGAAAAATTCCAACGGTTTTTAAATATTTTCCTTTTTATTTGTTTACTGGAAATGGCTTTGCTAAAATTTAATACTTCACTCGTTATTAAAGTCTGAAGAGATATAAAAAGGAACTTATTATCAATTTTGGAGAAACAATGCTCATTAAAAAAAAAGTTAATAATTGAAAGCGCGAGGAACAGAATATAATCTCTCCTCTTCTCGAACATAATAATCCACTTCATAAACCAAGGAGGAAAAAAGTTCTGAATAGAAAATTAGAAGGCTCGGAAAATTAAATTTCTGGAAGATGGGAATTAAACATCTGAAATGAAGGTAGAAAGATTAAGAACATCTTACTTATTCAATCCGACTTCTGTAGAAGATTACTTACTAATTCATCATTTGATCATTCCACGTTTTTAGCAGATTTCCCTTAAGGGAAATCAGCTATAGAGGTTGTACTCATGACAGAATTTTCGAAATTTTTCTTCAAATGTCCATCGATCCTACCTAGTAGATGACGAAAATGAGGTCCGTTTAAAACTGTATATATATATATATATATTTGTCTGTTACCGCTCTAGCGGTCGCAATTTTTGTTTGATCGTTACCAAACTCGATATTTAGTCGTTTTATGTAAAAAGAAATATTAAGTTCGTTAACGGCTGAAATCGGACCAGTGGGAGGGGGGGGTTTAGATGGGAGGATTTTCGAAAATTCAAAATATCTCCGTTACTATACGTCGGATCGAAAAATTGTACAGAATCAATTTTATTGAAAATTACATTTACTATAAATATTGTTATATACATTTATTCCTTTCCTGAATATTAACCGAGATATTTGCATTTTTATTAAATTTGGGCCGATAACGGATTTTGGAATTTCCCGCCAAAAACTAGTTCGGCCCTTTGCTGTAACTGTTTGGCTCTCGTATGGAGATTTCTCTATTGTATAACTTCACGAGGGAAATCTGCTTAGTTTACGCAGCCCCTGCGTGACGGACTTTTTTCAATGTGCTATGTCCGTAAAGCAAAAGTCATTGGAAACTCTAACGTTGGTATTTTAAATAATAATGTCCAAAACCATTAGTAGGCAAAATCACAAATATTTTTAGCAGATTTTCCTTAAGGGAAATAAGCTTTTGAGGTTGTATTAATGACGTGTTTTTTTTTAAAAAAAATCCCTCAAATATCTATCGATCGTATAGAAGGTGATGAACACGAGGTCCGTTCAATATATAAATACTTGTCAGTTACCGCTCTAGCGGTCACAATTTTTGCCTTATCGTTACGAAACTCGAACTAATAGTTAATGTAAAACTAAGGATTAAGTTCGCTAACTCGGGAGAGGGGGTTTAAGAACGTTTTGGAAAATTCGAAATATCTCTGTTATTATAAGTCGGATAGAAAAATTGTATAGAACCAATATAATTACAACTTTAATTTCCTATAAAAGTTGTTATATACGTTTTCTCTCTATGATGAATATAAGCCCAGATGTTTTCATTTTTAGTTTTCAGCCAACAGTAAATTCCCGCTCCGACTCATGTCATGAGCCACATTATTGGTTGTTTAAGTTTCAAATATTGTTTTCATTGCATTTTTACTGTGTGAGGTATAATGTGCATTGTGAGGTGTCGTTATCAACTAAGAGTTTACTTTATTAACTAGATATCGTTTAATCGATCTATACCATACTCGAGTTTTAATCATTTCATTCAACACTAAAGGGGCGGGGTAGAGTGAAGGAAATTCGAAAAACGTTATAGAGCCAATCTTCTTAAGCAATCGATTGTTGTTTTATATACGTTTTTTCGTAACTTAAATATTACGTGTTATTCGTACTTTCCTGTTTCAGCCTTTTTATTTTATTTATCTGTTACTCATCGAATTTTTATTTAAAAATAGAAAATTTATTGCAAAAGCAGATCTATAGTGTCATACCAGCACGTGGTAAATCTGCTTAGTTTACGCAGCATGTGCGTTTCGTTGCTAGCACTGTTACAAGAAACTAACACTCAGTAATCATTTCGTCATCAATGACTGTTTTTATATTGACCATAAATTGACAAAGTTCCGACAGAGTTGGTATTTAAACTAGGTTTTTTCTAGGTGTCAAGAGCTCTTTGTAAACATTTATATCGTTAAGTGTATTTTTATCGTTTACCATTTGAAGTGTATTGTCAACAAAAAGCCTTTCGAGTAGTTTATTGTAAAATAATTTTAAAAAGGAAGTAATTACTAGAATGTGTAAGAATATTTATATTTTAGCAGATTTCCCTTAAGGGAAATCAGCTATTGAGGTCGTACTCATGACGCGATTTTCGAAAAATTTCTGGATCCTACCCAGGAGATGACAAAAATGAGGTCCGTTCAAAATTATATATATATATATATATATATATATATATATATATATATATATATATATATATATATATATATATATATATATAGATATATATATATATAGATATATATAGATTGCAATTTTTCTTTGATCGTTACCAAACTCGGAATTTAATCGTTTAATGTAAAAAGGAAGATCAAGTTCGTTAATGGCTGAAATCGGACCAGAGGGAGGGGGGGTTTAGAGGGGGGGATTTATTGAAAATTCAGAATATCTCTGTTATTATGCGTCGGATCGAAAAATTGTATAGATATTGTAAATCTTATTGCAAATTAAATTTACTATAAATATTGTTCTATACATTTTCTCTGTATCTTGAATATTAACCGAGATATTTGCATTTGTATTCTGCGTGTGATTGCCAGTAGGCTATGTTCGGACTTTCCGGCGAGAGCTCTGGTGGCCTTCCAATTCCCGGTTTTTGGTTAATTTTTTTTGGTTTAGAGGTTTCTTACTACTACAGTTGTTATTAGGCAGATTTCTCTATTGCAAAACCACGTGGGAAATCTGCTTAGTTTACGCAGCCCCTGCGTGACGGACTTTTCTATATTGTTAATTAACATTAATTAATATAGGCTCTAATTTCTAAATTATTCATTCATTATATCGTTATAAATGGAGATATAAAAAATCAATAAAATATTTAGTAAAACCGGGTTTTAGATGAAGTAACAGTTGTCTAATATTTTAAAAAAGCAACTTAATTCTTCATAAATAATATTTATAATTAAGTAATATATTTCATTAATGTTTATTTTTGTTTTTTGACCAAATTTATCACAACAGTAATAAAATTCTCGTAATGTCTAATTGAACAAATAAACCCCACCCCAAAAAAAATGGTAATTCATATCAGGTCAACTATAATACGTCAACAGATGAGTGGTTGTAGGGAAACTTCGATGGTAACAGTCCATCGCCCTCAGAACCCCGGTCATTCCCACACATTTTCATAATTAAATTAAAATACTTCCCTCTTCTAAAACGATAAAAATCAGCTGATATCTCTTTTTTAATGCAAGAAAGAAATTGTTTAAAGGCTAAGGAAATAAAGTAACTGAAATATTTTGGGCTCAATTAGTATACATTAAAAATTATTATTATTATTACTTTAAAAATATGAATTATCGGTTTACTCCGCGAGAGGTAACCTCATTGATAAAAAAAAAAAAAAAAAAAAAAAAATTCTAACCTACCAAATTTTACACATCCTCCATTAGAAGGTAAAACATGTTATGACATTGTTCAACAAGAAATAAAGTAAAAGTGCATGACAGACCTGTGACATTCGTTGTACGGAGAATATTTCAGGGGTTTTGTCGCACAAAATGTATCCCCAATATGAAATTACGCACACTTATATTAAATTTCATTATTTAGTAGTCAGGCAAGGTAGTCGGTTTTTAGCAGATTTCCCTTGAGGGAAATTAGCTATTCAGGATGTACTCATTACGTGATTTTCGAAATTTTCTTCAAATGTCCATCGATCCTACTCGAGAGATGACGAAAATGAAGGTCCGTTCAAAACTGTTTATATTTATATATATATATATATTATATATATATATATATAGATATTTGTCTGGTCACGCTCTCGCGGTCGCAAGTTGTGTTTGATCGTTACCAGACTCGATATTTAAACGTTTAGAACCAATCTTATTGTAAATTAAATTTACTATAAATATTGCTCTACACATTTATTCTCTATCTTGAATACTAACCGAGATATTTGCATTTTTATTAATTGTGGGCCGGCAACGGATGACTGAATTTCCCGCCAAAAGTTAGTTCGGCTCTTGTATGGAGATTTCTTTATTGTATAACTTCACGTGGGAAATCTGCTTAGTTTACGCAGCCCCTACATGACGGACTTTTGATTGTAGTAGTTGACTGTCAGTAATCAGTCTACGTATGCTACTTAGAGACGTCCCTCTAACAAATTTTGATCGCGAAAAGATATAAGTGCTTTTTAACATTTTTCTTAGAACTTGAGACATATAAAAATATATATTTATGTATAATTTATATTAAATATATAATAAATTTAAAATAGAACAATTCAAATTTAATAAAAAAATTAAAAGATAAAAAATAATATGAATGAAGTAATATGGATAGTTAAAATCGCCATAATATCTTTATTTAGTTTTTTTTACAGAACAAATATAGTTTATTTAATCTATCTTTATATTTATAACGTGCTTGATCGGTATATTTTTCGACACATTAATAGTGTTACCTTATCCGTTAATTTTATTCGGTAAACATTATTGTACACACATTTTTGGGCTGACGTAATTAGATATTATCCATTCAAGCTGAGACAAACACATAATTTAGAAATAAAGTGGTATATGGGGAATATTGATCCATTCTTGCTACTTTGTTTTGGTGTATCCATTCAAGCTGAGACAAACACATAATTTAGAAATAAAGTGGTATATATTTTGATATATGACGCAAATAATTGTTATCCTCTTGTCAATTAAAGATAAAGTACAGAAGTACAATAAATGTTGATATAATCAAAATAGGAGACCGTGAACAAAAATATATTTCATACCAACATAAGATTTATATTTGGATGATAAGAACTCGGAAGATATCGTTATAGTCTTCATTAAGTTGATAAGTTTCCTATCGAATCCTTTCTTATGGAATTGATATCTAAACTGCCGGACATTTGTCAAAATAATATGATGAATTCAATCGTCCATTTATCTCCTTTATGGCAGATCCGTGAACATTGTATTTACTGATTCATACTATTCCTGAAAAATAAAAGTCCGTCACGCAGGGGCTGCGTAAACTAAGCAGATCTCCCATGTGAAGTTTTACAATAGAGAAATCTGCCTAATAACAACTGTAGTAGTAAGAAACCTCTAAACCTAAAACATTATTTAGGGCGTAATAACCCAGTAGTTTCTAGCCCCAAAAAACAGTTAACCTAACCTCTAAACCTATTCACGAGGGACGAATAGTTATGGAAATGGCCACCAGAGCTCTCGGCGGAAAGTCCGAACATAGCCTACTGGCGACCACACGCAGAATACAAATGCAAATATCTCGGTTAATATTCAAGATACAGAATAAATGTATATAACATTATTTATAGTAAATTTAATTTGCAATAAGATTCGTTTTATACAATTTTTTGATCCGACGAATATATTTCGAATTTTCGAAATTCCCCCCTCTCCTTTGTCCGATTTCAGCCGTTAATGATCGTGATCTTCCTTTTTACATGAAACGATTAAATACCGACTTTGGTGATGATTAAAAAAAAATTACGAGAGCTAGAGGGTTAACAGACAAATATTTATGTATATATATATATATATATATATTTTACATAAATTTTACATAAATATATATATATATATATATATATATATATATATATTTTACATAAATTTTACATAAATATATATATATATATATTTATGTAAAATAAATATATATATTTGTCTATTAACGCTCTAGCGGTCGCAATTTTTGTTTGGTCGTTACCAAACTCGTTATTTAAACGTTTTACGCAAAAAGACAGATCAAGGTCGTTAATAGCTGAAGTGGGAGGAGGGGGAGGGGTTAGAGGGGGGATTTTCGAAAATTTGAAATATCTCCGTTAGCATACGTTGGATCAAAAAAGTGTATAAAACCATCTTATTGTAAATTAAATTTACTATAAATATTGTTATATACAATTATTCTCTATCTTGAATGCTAGCCAAGATATTTGCATTTTTATGAAGTCTGTGGTCGGGTATAGTTCGGATTAGTTCGGCCATTCCGTCATTACTCGGCTCAGGTGAAAGCTTCTTCTAACCTTACCTGTCGTTTCTAATCTTACCTTACCTTCGTTACTTTGTCAGATTTATGTTCGCACAATCCAATCACGGTGGTATTGTGTTACCAGTATGTGAGATATTAAAATATAAATTATTCTTACAATTCAGAAACCGTTTCAGTTGGGAATTTATTTTAATTAACTGAAAGTTTTCTCATTATCTAATCACGGTGGTATTGTGTTACCAGTATGCAGATTTCTCTATTGTAAAACTTCACAGGGGAAATCTGCTTAGTTTACGCAGCCCCTGCGTGAAGGACTTTTTTTTATTTAAACGATCAAATATTATGACAACCTATCACAAATTGATGACCCGGCATGGCTATAACAAACAAATTTATATTATATTTTTGCCATCAATGCAACGGTTCGATATTTGAATAATGATTTCAAGTAGTTTTACATTAACTATTCAATAGAAGAATGTTTATCGAACTTGTTTCATAAAACAATAGTGGGGACTAACTTTAAAATAATTTTACTAAAAGCAATAAAAGTAGTTAGACTGAAAAAGAATTTCTCAACTTTCCTCTTTTCAATAAAAGTTAAAGTTTGCTTTAATACGATATTAAAGGTTTAATACTCTTAGAATTTACTTGGAAAGTGTTTATGAAAGTCTACTTGGAGTAGATAAAAGCTACTAAGAGGCTGTAAAATAAAACGTTTATAGCTGGCTCTAAACCGGGAAGGGGGACAATAAAAAAGGAAGACTTTTTATCATATAACATTCCTATAGGAAAAACCATAACCTAAACAACAATTTTCTCTCATCAATAATTGCAGTTAATGTGTTATCGTAAATTTTCCTTGTAAATACAATGACTCGAGGGATTGGTGATCATACTTTACATAGTGAGTGAACAAGTCTACGTACGACCCCCTGTAACCAAGTATAACTTGGATTGAGCTGTATCCAGTAGACTGACGGGCCCCAATTAAACCGGGGGCGGGGGCAGAAAGTGGCTCGTTCTTTTGTAGCCCGTCTGTGGACGGGATTTAAGAGAGTCATAATGATTAGTCATCCCGAGAGTCTGTCAGAGGTATATACTCGTTAGCCTCCCTCAGCTCCACAAGCACTGCGACACGTGCGCGCTCTGATAGCGAAGTCGTGATCTAATGCTCTCCTTTTTGGTGGTGATAGAACTGCACCTCATTTTAGCAGATTTAAGCAGCTATTGAGGCCGTACTCATGACGCGACATTCGAAATTTTTCTTCAAATGTCCATCGATCCTACCCAGGAGATGACGAAAATGATGTCTGTTCAAAACTGTATATATATATTTGTCTGTTACCGCCCTAGCGATCGCAATTTTGTGTTTTATCTTTACCAAACTTGATATATAATCGTTTTATACAAAAAGAAAGATCAAGATCGGACCAGGGAGAGGGTGGGGGGTTAGAGGGGAGAATTTCGAAAATTCTTAATATCTCCGTTATTATGCGTCGGATCGAAAAATTGTATAGAGCCAATCTTATTGCACATTTATTGTGCTATAAATGTTATTATTTACATTTTTTCACTATCTTGATTATTAACTGAGATATTTGCCGTTTTTAGTTTTCGGTCTTCAGTAAACCCTTACTCCTACTCATCTCATACTAAGAATATACTATTATGTTACGAAGCATTTTATTTGAAGCTTAAATACTAAATATGTTTCTCATTGAACTTTTGAGATAAATGCAAAAACTTGACGCACTTGGAAATCTGCTTAGTTAACGCAGCCGCTGCGTGACGGACTTTTTACCTTCAGCTTACAGATGACAGTCGCCGTAGATGATCCACGCACAAACCCACACGGCCACCGGCATATTTAATATATATTGTTGGAAAGTACTGGGACAGACCACAAATGTTGTTTAAAACGTCATATTTATTTTCAACCTTAATGCGTTTCAAGCAGTGTACTTATCAAGAGATTTCTTATTATCTTTAAAATTAAACTTTAGTTATTTTGCATACATTCTATTTACAATATGCCGCTTATTAGAATTTCCTTAGCTAATTTTTAAATTCCATATGTATATGCTAAATCAACATTGTCCAATTTGGTTTCTAATCGCATAACATGTAAAAAACTAAAGTCCGTCACGCAGGGGCTGCGTAAACTAAGCAGATTTCCCACGTGAAGTTTTACAATAGGGAAATCTGCCTAATAACAACTGTAGTAGTAAGAAACCTCTAAACCTAAAACATATTTAGGGCGTAATAACCCAGTAGTTTCTAGCCCCAAAAAACAGTTGACCTAACCTCTAAACCTATTCACGAGGGACGAATAGTTATGGAAACGGCCACCAGAGCTCTCGGCGGAAAGTCCGAACATAGCCTACTGGTGACCACACGCAGAATACAAATGCAAATATCTCAGTTAATATTCAAGATACAGAATAAATGTATATAACAATATTTATAGTAAATTTAATGTGCAATAAGATTTGTTCTATACAATTTTTCGATCCGACGCATAATAACGGAGATATTTCGATTTTTCAAAAATCCCACCTCTAAACCCCCCCTTCCACTGGTCCGATTTCAGCCATTAACGAACTTGATCTTCCTTTTTACATAAAACGATTAAATTCCGAGTTTGGTAAAGATCAAACAAGAATTGCGACCGCTAGAGCGTTAACAGACAAATATATATATATATATAAATATAAATAAATAGATATATATATAGATATAGATATATATATATAATTTTGAACGGACCTCATTTTCGTCATCTCCTAGGTAGGATCGATGGACATTTGAAGAAATTTTTCGAAACTCGCATCATGAGTACGACCTCAATAGCTGATTTCCCTTAAGGGAAATCTGCTAAAATGCAATTTCAATTCTATTTAAATGATATCTATATCGATTTTATTACAATAGATCAATGATTAAGAAGAAGAATATTCATTCATTTTAATAGAATTGAAATTAAATATTTGTATATGGTAATGTGTTAAGAAAACAACGTTGCTAATGAAGCTTATTCATATAAATCATAAAAATTAGGTAAGGAAATAATAATACTAAGAGGTTTATCGTGAATGGAATATATTGAAAATTAAAAAAAAAATGCATAAATAAATTGGGAAAAGGAGCTGCACTACTCGAAAGCGTTGGAGATGAATATAAATAAAATGTTTTAAAGAAGAAAATTTATTGCTTTGAACCAGTATGGGTGGGTTACACTTCTAACAATTTAAGAAGAGGGTCATCGGTAGTAAGGATATATATATAGAACCATGCTTTATTTTGTCAGTGATTTTAAGTTGGAAAATCTTTGTTCAGCCTTCAAATAAGACCAAGGGAAAGTTCAAACCTCCTGAATATATTTTTAAACATTGGCAGTGGGGCCCAGTTTAAAATTCTTAAATAGTAAGTAGTGTCTACTGCATAGCACTCGTGAGAAACCAGTTAGTTGCAGTTAGCTCCATGATACATTTTACCTGAAAGTCACTCACTGGACAAACTACAATATTGTTACGTTTTCTATTAGCAAAACCAGTAATAAACGTTTTAATAAGAGTTCTTTTGGATTGCAAAATTAAATACTCGCAAGTTTTTATCACTGCACAATTTATTTGGATAATGCACAATAAACTTGGTAATTATTCTTAATTACTACTCACAGTATACACTGATAGCGTCACTGTTCTTCAGATTACACAGTCCAATAATTCACTCACGGCCACTGAAATTCACAACAAGACGACACTGCTCTGTCCTTTACTTCGCGGCACTGCACTGTCCTTTGCTTCGCGGCACTGCACTGTCCTTTACTTCGCGGCACTGCACTGTCTTAAACACGGCACTAAACTGTTACAGTCACGGCACAACACTGTTCTTCTTATAAAAATACTTTACCGCACTACACTAAGTCTACACTGAAGCACTGATGTGAACATCAAGACAGGTTAGAATAAAAATGACTGCTCGCGGCTGGCCCGAGCTCCTTTATATAGGTTGTCGGCATACATCAAAGGGGAATTGTCTGATTCATTCCAGGCTGGGCTAGACGAGCCTAGAAGCGTCTCGACCTTCCGTCGGTCTCTTTGATCTACGTCACACTTTCCAAATACGCGACTCTCTCTCTCTCCCTCTCTGAAGGATTATTTATCTATTTAATTTTCGCAACAATATTAAGAATAGTAAACTTCATTTTACTATCGGTTATTGTTTTTCGTTATTTTTCCTCTTCCTTCAAAACTTTTATGAAAGAAATTAAAATAAAAATGGCATCAAACGAAGAATAAAATGTTGTTTTTGGTTTCATGCCACGCCAAGTTCAGTATTCATTGGTACATTTCGTATCAGAAGATTAAATTAATTGGTTAATCACAAAACTTTTTTATGGCTCCTCATAATTTTATTTCTTATAAACGCTGAACGCTTTCGGGGACTAAATCCCCATCCTCTGAGCGTCAGAGCGTAGGGCGATCCTAGACTGGCTACCAGGCTAAACCCTGCCGATGCACAAATTAATAAATTAATTCTTCTTACCTTCCGTTGGGCAATGCCAATGCAGGGAATTAATATATTGCTATTTTTATTAATTAATCTTTCATCTACTTTTCGCCTGCTAAAACAACTAATTTTTAATTTAAAAAATTAATATTTTGTTACTGAAGTATATGACACCCGAGTATTTAATATAATAAAATGTTTTTATTTATTAAATATAATAAGGTAAATTACATATCGCGATGTATCGGTTATTGTCTTTGTTTAATACATATTAACGTAAGTATGCTCATTTCTGTATATATTTTCAGTATTGTCCTACATTATAATTTTTTCGGAGATGTGGTTATGTTTTAAACAGTAAAATGCGAGGTCTACATACTATGGCCTACGGTCATGTAGTAATTCAGTCAAAGTTTATAGTACGTCTATGCCAGTCTTTATGTTACAGTCAGTTAGTATATGTTCGATTGTACGTCTACAGTTACAGTGTTGGCAGTAGAGTTCGTATTATCAAGTGCATCAGTCGTTAAGACTACTTCTCCTCTTCTAAATAGCCCTTTGGAAGGTCATTCACGAAATATATGTTTAAGTTCTCGAGGTTTGTAGTCAGTTGTAGCAAACCATGGATTTCTGCCACGAATTGAGAATCATATGTTTTCATTGGGTTTGAATATCTTCGGTGCACAACATCTGGTGTCATATGTTTTTTTGGAGCTGATTTCGCGAGTTTGTCTTCTTGTGTGCTTGGTCTAATGCTAGAAAGCCCCTGTAACCGTTACATAGTTATTATGTTGTTTAATGTCTTGATTTACGAGATGAATGAAAGTGAACTATAGACATTTTCTAATGAATGTAAGGAAAAAAGAGAGTCAGTGCAAATTATGATGTCCTTGTCTGTAGTTTCAGGTATATTGTCTAAGGCAAGTTTCAGGGCTTCAAGCTCAGCTGTATTATGCTAGACACATCTGGCAGCTTTATTTGAAAGTTAGCTGGGCCAACAAGTGCAGGTGTTCCTACTCCTTAGTCTGTTTTGGATCCGCCCGTATAAATAAATATAATAAAAGAAATAGAATAGAACAGTTTGCTATCTAATAATATTTATCTTTTCTGGAAGTTGTCAAAATAATAAATATCTTAATAGTTTCTTTCATATATTTCAAAACTTTTTTTCACTAGTGCACGCTATAATTATAGACAAAAATGAGGTCCATTCAAAACTAACATATAAATATATATATATATATATATATATATATATATATATATATAATATATAATATAATATAATATATATATAATGATATACTGTACGTGTGTGTGTCACTGAACTCCTCCCCTAAAAACGGCTGTACCGATTTGACATGATTTTTTCTTGTATGAGTTTGGGTGACGCCCTGGATGGTTTAGATCAGAGGTTCCCAAACTTTTTTGTGTAGTAGACCCCTTGCCATGTTTTTCGGGTTAGGGTAGACCCCCTACTTACCTGATATTGATTTTTTGTAAATTTCTAACTGTAGTGAAGTATAGGTGTTAAAAACTTAAAGTAAAAACACATGTTAAGTTTTAAACATTTATTAATTGAATTTAAATTATTATTTATTAACGCCTACTTTTTTGCAACTCAGGCTAATTGGGACGGGGTTTATCTATAGGTTTACCACCCTTTTCTAGCCAGAGGTGGGACTTAGGATGTTATTTAATGAATTTCGTCACTAAATACTTTCCTTTGCCCAGGTAAGAATCGAACTCACCACTCTAGGATTACCATGTGAAGATTGAAGGCAATCCGCTTTAACTCACATGGCTAACCTGTGCCCCCCGAATTTAAATGTGTGTTGTTGTGTTATAACTCAAAATAAAATTTTGTGTCTTTTATATTAAATATACGTAACATAAAATTAACTATGCAATAAGTAAATGCTTTAGTGAGAAGAGGATGAACCTGATGCTTTAATAATAAATTATCAACAGTTGGAGTCATTTTTGTAAGGTTTAATCTTAAATCTCCTCGGCTAATGATGTCAAGTCTGTTTCTTTTTTTCGTTAAGAAGATTGTAAGAGCGCTGAACCCCCTTTCCATTCCATAGTAATGCCGATGGAAAGGAAATTAAAAATTTCCTCGCAATATTCCATAATACGGGATTATATGATTTGAATATATAAACAACTAATAACTGAAGTCCATGGTTTGGCGTAAATTATCTATCTTTGCTAACTACGAGTATAAAACTAAAATTTAACAAAAAATAATGTACTTACTTTTCTCCGGCACACTCAAATAAAATAACACTGATTCACCTATTAATTTGAGTGATACACTACCAGTTTATATTTTTTTTTTTTTTTTTTAAATATATTTTTAGCACTTTCCTTTTCAAGATTCAGGAAAACGAATAAACGTCATTTGTTCCCCCACATTCGTAAATTATAGAGTGACGAAATGAACAAGTCAGTGCAAGTTCGCGAAGCTCTGAGACTGCACGAATGTTTGTAGCAAGATGATACTGTTATATCATTATGTGCAGGTTATTACAAGTTCAAAATGTATTTGCTACCCACAAAAGCGAATGCCTACCATACTACAAACATTACACAATTTTATTAAACATAATATAAGACATTTTTTACTTCATAGGTACTTTTATAAATAATGTACATGTCTTTATATAATAATATAGTATAATGTAAGTAAATAGGTACTGTCAGTGTATGTTGAGATCCACTATCGTAGACCCCTATTTTCATTTCATGGACCCCCAACATTTTTTTTCGCTGACATAGACCCCACGCAGGTTGTCATAGACCCCTGGGGGTCGATATAGACCACTTTGGGAATCATAGGTTTAGATTCACAAATCAGCCCGGCAGATAGAGCATGAGCGGGGTTGTAAGGGAGGCCTAAAATTAAAAATAGCGATATTTCGTTTCCTATTGGTTTTTCGACAAATATGCACAGGTTAAAAGTTATTTATTTTGTTATTTTGGAGTACCTTTTGTTATATTCACTTTTGTCGTATAACAAAGTATAAACGAGATATACACTAAAAAATTAAAGTGGGAGACAACAATTTTATTTGGCACTAACAATCTTAACCGATGCTTAAACAAAACATCTATATGGTAAAATTAGCATTAAAACTTCTTCCAATGACTTATAAGCTATATATTACATTTTTTTAGGTTCGAACGTGGAGTGTGGGGTATATAGATGAAAGGCCTGAACTAAAAATTCGCCGATATATTCAATTTTCTATTTGTTTTTATAGGCAAACGTGCACACAACAAAAGTATGTATTTGTGTTATTAAAAGTGAGTTTTTGTTTTAAAAAAAACATAATATTATTAAATTTAATATCTCCTAATCCGCTTGAAATATCAAGCAGGACAACGTCTGTCTGGTCCGCTAGTACATGATATAATATATATATATATATAATATATATAAATATATAATATATATATATATTTGACACTTCCCTGGCAGTAGCAATTTGTGCCCTTACTCAAATTCCGAATATTTAAACGTTTGTCTGTAATAGTCTCCAAAGCTCAAGTTCGTTAACGGCTGAAATCGGGCTAGTGAGAGGGAGGCATAGAGGGGGAGAATTATGAAGATTCAAAAGTATTTCCGTTATTAGACGTCGTATCGAAAAATTGTATAGATCCAATCTTATGGAAAATTTAATTTTCTTAAGTGTTGTTGTATAAATGTTTTCACTATCTTCAATATTAATCGAGATAATGCCATTTTTTAGATTTTAGCCTTCCGTAAAACACCCACTTTTACTCATTGCACTTTAAAAAAAGTCCGTCACGCAGGGGCTGCGTAAACTAAGCAGATTTCCCACGTGAAGTTTTACAATAGAGAAATCTGCCTAATAACAGCTGTAGTAGTAAGGGATCTCTAAACCTATTCATGAGGGACTAATAGTTCGGAAACGACCACCAGAGCTCTCGGCGGAGAGTCCGGAACATGGGCGGGGTTTCGTCGACCACACACACAATACAAATGCAAATATCTCGGTTAATATTCAAGATACAGAATAAATGTATATAACAATATTTATAGTAAATTGAGTTTACAACAAGATTTATTCTATACAATTTTTCGATCCGACGCATAATAACGGAGATATTTTAAATTTTCAAAAATCCCCCCCTCTCACTGGTCCGATTTCAGCCATTAACGAACTTGATCTGTCTTTTTACGTAAAACGCTTAAATATGAAGTTTGGTAACGATCAAACAAAAATTGCAACCGCTAGAGCGATAACAGACATATATATATAAAAATATATATATATATAAATATATATATATATATATATATATATATATATATATATATATATATAATTTATTTGAATGTACCTCATCTCCTAGGTAGGATCAATGGAGATTTGAAGACATTTTTAGAAAATCTCGTCATGAGTACGACCTCAATAGCTGATTTCCTTCCTTTAAGGGAAATCTGCTAATAAGCGAGTATATTATGAAACATCATTTTCCAAGCATAAATACCAAATATTGTTTTCAACGGACCTTGTTTATGTTATACACATGCGAGTAGTTAGCGTAATGATGTCATTTATTAAGATTTTATTAGCCCTTCCCTTCTACCCATAGGAATATATTTGGACATAGAGAATATATGTTGAGATGAGATCAGTAGTGTGTCACTTCAACATGAGGGAAATCTGCTTAGTTTACGTAACGGGTTCTTTGTTCTTTGGATCATGTCTCAATTTCGCAATGACAAAAAGGAATTTATATAGTAGTGAATCCTCTAAATGAAATAATTAGTCCCCAACTTGAGCTAGAAAAGGGTAAACTGTAACAAACAAATCCTGATTGGCCGTAGTAGTAGATGAATATGTGTGTGTGTGTGTGTGTGTGTGTGTGTGTGTGTGTGTGTGTGTGTGCGTGTATTATATTATCATAAATATTTGTTTTTTGTCAGTAATGTGTACTTACTATTGCCCCATAATCATTTTTTAATTATTTTAATAGATCTCTTTGGAATAGTTTAATTCAGGAGAAATCCATTTATAACATCTGTAACTGGAAAATCTGTATTTGTTTTTCCATTCCCAGAAAACTATACACAAAAATTGTTCCTGTTTTGAAACAAGTCCATCAACATAAGTCCCCCTTTATTGAAATATAAGAAAGAACCGTCTAATAGTTTAGCTGTAGTAGTAACGGACATTAATTCCAGCTGTAACTTAAATGTCAAATCTTATCATCACGAGCAATCAAAATAAATGGTGCGTTTTTTATGAGTGAGGGACGAGAGAAAAATGTCATTCGCATTAGCTCTCTACGTTTCTGTATAATGGATATGCATGCATTTGGAGTTATCTCATGTTGTAGTTACATACATTTGCAATATACATATATATGGAATTTGTATATAAACAATCTTACAGTTACATGGGAAATCTGCTTAGATAACACAACCATTTACCATTTTTAAATACTAACGCATTTTTTTTAAAGCAGTGATAAATTTTCGATTTCGTTTCCATTTAGACCAACTTCATGATAAAGGTCTTAATTTTTTACTGGCGTCTGAAGAAACTGTATGGATTTTATTATTATTATTTATTAACGTCCACTTTTTGCAACTTAGGCTAATCGGGACGGGTTATCTACAGGTTACCACCCTTTTCTAGCCAGGGTGGGATTTTAGGACGTTATTTAATGAATTTCGTCACTAAATAATTTCCTTTGCCCAGGCAAGAATCGTACTCGCCACTCTAGGTTTACCATGTGAGATAAAGGTCAACGCTTTAACTCGCTTGGCTAACCTGAGCCTCCATGGGGTATGGATTTTAAAGTGTAGTCGAAGTATTATCGTTAAACTAATTTAATCAGGCACTTGAGAAACAATATAATTCATAATGCTTGATAAATTGAGTCAATAACTGTCAAAAAGCGTGGATATAAAAGTTTTTTTTTTATAGTTGGACGAGAAGATAATATAGATTGATGTGCGGTAGAAATTAAATTTTATTCTTTTGAATTAAAATACGTGCTCGAGGAAAATACTGGCCCAGATGATATCTTAACAACCTCTAGTCACTATCTTAATTATCATTTCTTATCTTCTAATCATTTTTGTGAGTTACGTAACCTGTCAGAGGATTTATTTATATTCATTTAGTGACACGACCCAGATGTGGTAATGTTATTTGTAGAATCTAACGTCACCCCCCCAGGGGCTGCGTAAACGATTTCCCACGAGAAGTTATACAGTAGAGAAATCTCCATAGGAGAGCCAAACGGTGATGACAAAGGGCCGAACTAGCTTTTCGCGGGAAATTCAAAAATCCGTTATCGGCCAAAATTTCATAAAAATGCAAATATCTCGGTTAATAATCAAGATTGAGAATAAGTGTATATAACTATATTTATAGTACATTTAACTTTCAATAAGATACATTGTGTACACTTTTTCGATCCGACTTATAGTAACGGAGATATTTCGAAATTTCAGCCGTTAACGAACTTGATCTTTCTTGTTACATAAAACGACTAAATATCGAGTTTGGTAAAGGTCAAACAAAAATGCTAGAGCGGTAACAGACAAATATATATATATATATATATATATATATATATATATATATATATATATATATATATATAGATATATATATACAGTTTTGAACGGACCTCATTTTCGTCATCTCCTGGGTAGGATCGATGGACATTTGAAGAAAAATTTCGAAAATCGCATCATGAGTACAACCTCAATAGCTGATTTCCCTTAAGGGAAATCTGCTAATAAAAAAAAGTGACCCTTCTTTACATTTCCATTACATTAGTGTTTCTATCCGCTTCATAGTAGGATTAGTACAGGAGATATTTCTAACTTTTCATTTTCTCCTTCTAAACCTACCCCCCCCCACCACTCCGATTTGAACTATTGACGAACTTAATCTTTCGTTTTATACGGAACTCTTATATGTATTTATTTATTAACGTCTATTTCATGCTACTATGGCTAATTGGGACTGGTTATTTACAAGTTACAACATTTTTATAGATCGCCTTTTGTAGCGATCAATTAAAATTGCAACCGCTAGAGCAGTATAATTGCGCGCGGACCTCATTTTCGTCATCTCCTAGATAGGATTGATGGGCATTTAAAAAAGCATTTTCTACATATTTAGATTCACATTCAAAATGTGCACTGAATGTGATCCTACTATATTTTTTAGTTGCATTACATTATTAAATTGTATTTATCAAACAATAATACCCAATTAACATAATATAGTGCTTTTTCGCGGCCCTAGTGAAGAGAAAATATAATTCTCAAAACATTGGTCTGGATTTTATTTTGTTTATGGATACTGACAACAAACCCTGAAAATCACCTTATCAGTTAGAATATAACCTAGTCTTAAACATATAAAAACTTTTATATTTGTGTATATTAAAGCTTTAGCGACTGCAATTTGTAATCCTATCCTTAACAATCTTAAATATTTCAACTAAAACTAATGATCTAGTGTCTTATTTTTCGAATTTTCAAAGTTCCACTCTAACCCCCCACTGGACCGGATTTATCCATTAACGAACTTGATTTTTCTTTTCATAAGACAATTAAATATTGATTTTGATAACGATCAAACAAAAAAAGTCCGTCGCGCAGGGACTGCGTAAACTAAGCAGATTTGCCACGTGATGTTTTACAATTGAGAAATTTCACGAGAGCCGAGCAGTTAAGGAAACGACCGAACTAGCTTTTGGTGGGAAAGTCACTCGTGCGTTAGTAGCCCAGATTTAATAAAAATTCAAATATCTCGGTTAATATTCAAGATAGAGAATAAATGTATATAACAATATTTATAGTAACTTTATTTTGCAATAAGATGTATTCTGTACAATTTTTCGATCAGACGTTTTAGTAACGGAGTATTTAGAAATTTTCAAACTCCTCCCCGATTTCAGCCATTAAACGAACTTGATCTTTCTTATAACATAAAACAAAAACTATATATTGAGTTTGGTAACGATCAAACAAAAATTGCGACCGCTAGAGCGGTCAACAGACAATTATATATATATATATATATATATATATATATATATATATATATATATATATATATATATATACAGTTTTGAACGGACCTCATTTTCGTCATCTACTAGGTAGGATGGATGGACATTTGGAGAAAAATTTCGAAAATTCCGTCATGAGTACAACTTCAATAGCTGATTTCCCTTTAGAGAAATCTGCTAACTGTGATCGCTAGAGCGTTAACAGACAAACTATATATATAAAATTTGATCGGACCTCCTTTTCATCATCTGGGTAGGATCGATAGACATTGGAAGAAATTTTTCGAAGACCGCGGCATGAGTAAGACCTCAATTGCTGTTTCCTCTTAAGGGAAATATGCTAAAATGTTATATAAAAACAACCTTGTTAAACTAGTGGGATTCTACAACTGAAGTTTTTTAACTTCTCCTGTAACTCAAACATTAGGCGAATTATTAATATTTTCTTGATATCAGCCTACAATCTACTCCTATTACCTCTCATCAAATTTTGGTTCAGAGAATCAAATTTTGAAAAAGAGAATATAATGTGAGATGAGATTGCCCCTGCATGTGGAGAACCTGCCTAGTTTACGCAGCCCCTGCATGTCGGTATTTTTCTTTCTCAGCCTGAAAATCAATGTGCCTTATTACAGGCATCCAATATTCTAAAAATAACCGGGAGATAATTAGGTTTTGTGTTAGCGGTCTTCAAAATCTTTCAGTTTTTCCTCTTTAAACCAATCACGATCCAATCTCCAAACGAGGGCGCCATTTAAAAAAATCCCTGAGTATAGTATACCTCCCGACTGTTGCATCTGGCCATTAGAAAAGTCGTTAGTGAATTAACCCAATTTATTACTGTCCCGATAAGGGGGCCGCTAACTGTGAGCGGCCATCTTACAGTAACATCACATGTATTTATGTCATGTCCTGATAGCTAATAGCTCAATTTATAAGTGTCATTTATTAGAGCAAGTTAAGATGCAACTGCAATTAAAATAGTCTAATTAATTGTTCACTATGGTGCTTGTTATCATAAATTGATTGATAATCAACAAGTATGATGATTTGTTGTGAATTGGCTAATATGGATGGTAAAGGAACTCATCTACAGAGATTACTTCTTCTTACAAAATCTTTTGAATACGCAAAACAGTTTTTCTCGAATTGTGAGATTATTAGATTAAATAATTTGACGTAGGCAATATTTCTCATTTAAATTATAAAAAAAAGAAGAAAAATTTAATTACTAATGGACCATAACAGAACGAAAACTATAATGGACCATAACAGAACGAAAACTATAGTGGACTCTGTAGAACATAAAACATAACAATATATTAAATAAAAATAGACAATCTGAACGATATTGAAAAACTCAAAACACAACGAAAAAACAATAATAACAAAGATAATTAAAACCAATAAAAAGATGATAAAAGGGTATTAAAAAATTACATTATATAGTAATAAAAGTTAAAATAGTTTTCAAAGTTTCAGAAATTAATTTAATAGGCAAAGAAAAACCCATTTCGATAACAAATTGTAAAAGAAATCTAACACAACTAGAATTGTTGTTCTATACACTTTTCTCTTAGCCAAATATTAATAGGCTATATATATATATTTATATATATATATATATATATATATATATATATATATATATATATATATATATATGTGTGTGTGTGTGTGTGTGTGTGTGTGTGTGCCTGTTAACACTCTAGCGGTCGCAATTTTTGTTTAACTAGATATTTAATCGTTTTATATATAAAAAAAAAAAGGTGGAGTTCATTAACGGCTGAAATCGGAGAGGGGGATTTCCAAAATTCCAAATATTTCCGTAATTACACATTGGAATTGAAAAAGTGTATAACATCAATCTTATTGAAAATGTAATGTTCTGTAAATATTGTTATGTACATATTTTCTGTATATGGATGAACCGAGATATTTCCAAATTTTGATTTTCGGCCATCAGTAAACCCCCAATCCTACTCAAGTCATATTAACAAGAAGCTGTTATGTCATGAACCACTTCATTTTATGATAATATACCAAATATGGTTTTTCTGTAATCGTTGAATAATGGTAACATTACTAAACTGAAATGAGTGAAGAAAGTGAAACATTTTGCTATAGAGTGAAGAAAGTAATCACTTTCTTCACTTGTGAAAAAAGTGAATTGCCTTCTTAATTAGTAATAAGTATAAATTAAAAAATAACTTGAAGTTGGAAATTAAATGCTTTTAAATGTTTCTTAACATTGTAAGAATTTATTTTAACAAAATAAATTGAAATGTGAATGAATTATTGGTGGGAACATAATCAATAATATTTTAGAAAATTTAAATATAGTAATAATTACCTTCCTTGTTTATAACCTGCACTTGTTTATAATTGCACTACTTCACAATCATCACTAGTTGTTTTATAACTATGCTTATAACCTTTCACAACCATGCTTATAACCTACCAATAACATCCTAATTTTGTTCATATTCTGGTTAGATCTGATTATGTATTACACGATTACAGAAAAAATTTAATATTACACTTCGATGACAGAAAGATAGGAATTTTACAACTCTCGTGAAATTACCTGACTCGCTTCGCTCGTGTGGGTAAATGTTTCACTCGAGTTGTAAAATGATCTACTTTCGTCACTTGTATAATAAATAACTATTCCATTGAAAATATGTGATGCCGTAATTAATTATCACGTTTCGTCGTTTCCTCAAAAATGTTTATTTGATTTAAACCATACTCGATATTTAACCGTTTCAGCCAACTTTATAGATCGTTACTTTTATTGGCGGAAATGGAGGAGTCTGGAATCGTGGGTGCTTAGTGGGGGAGGGGGGTGGATTCGAATATTCAAAATATCTCCGTTGTTATGAGTCGGATCCAAACTTGTTAAAGTATTGCTGTTCTACTCAAGTATTAAGCGAGTTGTTCGTACTTGTGTTCTGCCTTTACAACCCCCCCCCCCCACATCCTTTCTACTCATTGGTTGTTTACAAGTAAGTAGAGAAAATGTGTTCCGATGGGATACAAGCGTGGTTATACAAGCACATGGGATATCTGCTTAGTTTACGCAGCCCCTGCGTGACGGACTTTTTAACATCCCTTGAGATGGGCAGATTAGCAAAAGCTACGTTAGACATACCAGACGTTGTCAGTACAGACTATCAAGCCGAAATAGACGAATGCGCTAAGGCACAACAGGAACAGTGGCTGCAATCTTGGGATAACACTCATCACAACAAACTCAGACAAATAAACAAACACTTCAGGAATGGTCAATAAACAACAGGAGTACACTAAACGAGGAAGTTCTATAGGCATCTTAAAGTGACTCACGGACACTGAACAACTAACAAGGACACACCCCATCTTGCATACACTGAAATGGAACTTTGACAGTAAATCACTTATTGACTGACTGCCCATGAAGATATAATTTAGTGCATTCCACAAGACTTATAGGAACTATTGACTGATAACAGCAATATTATACACACAACTACAATTAAAAAAACATTAATATTTAAAATATACAGTAATCTACAATTGCTTCACACTCTTCTTGATTTTTCTGTTACATTAACAGGGTGTATACATATATTTATCTTTTTAGCTGTTCTTATTTTCTTTCCTTTATCTTTTATTCTGCATTATTTATATTTCAATTAATATTATTTTCATTTAAATAGGGACTCAAGTATTCTAATGATTTCAAGGATTACTGAGTTCCATTTATCATTTGAGATACTTCTATTCGTTTTATGTCATTTCTACTTTTCTATTTATGTTTTCTTTTTTTGAAATATTATGGACGAATGAATCGCCATCGTTGTGGAGCAGATTTAAATAAATAACATCCCTTGAATTGTGGAAGACTTTGAGAATATTTCAGCAATACATCGTCAGACCGATATTGCTGAGCCATATTTAAAAACGAAAATAGGAATTTTTAAATTAAAAATGGTTTATATAGGAACGGCTGGAGTTGGCATTTTATTGTACTTCCCTTCCCCACCCTCTATGTCATATATTTCTATTGGAGGGAATTTTCCTGAATATTCTTCCAAACATGTTTTGCTTTGCTCAGCTGGTTCAGTTTTTTTTTGTTTTGTTTTTATGAGAGAGGGGATAGCCACTTGGCCAGAAATTCCGTTGTATATTGGTATGGATAATTTTCGTTTAACCTAACTGTAGAGTATATCAAGTAGAGACGATAAAAAGAAAATCCGTTTTCACTCACAGTGGTCTTCCAAGCCATAAATTCCAAGCAATCTTCATATCTTAGATTTGAAATAAATATGTATGGGAGAATTTTAAAAAAAAATGTTAACGTACAAATAAGTGTAGTTAAAAATTCCAAATGTAGAAAAAATAAAGTATATTAATAAAAACATGAATATAAATTAACTAACTAAATAAAAATAATTAATATAAGTGGTTTTAGCAGATTTCCCTTAAGGGAAATGAGCTATTGAGGTCGTACTCATGACGCGAGTTTCAAAAATTTCTTCGAATGTCCATCGATCCTACCCAGGAGATGACGAAAATGAGGTCCGTTCAAAATTATTAATATATTTGTCTATTAAAGCTTTAGCGGTCGCAATTTGTGTCTGATCGTTACCAAACTTGATATTTAATCGTTTTATGTAAAAATAATGATCAACTTCGTTAATGGCTGAAATCAGACCAATGGGAAGGAGGGGGTTTAGAGAGGAGGATTTTTTAAAATTTGAATTATTTTCCGTTACTATACGTCGGATCGAAAAATTGTATAGAATCAATCTTATTGCATTTTCTCTGTTTTCAACTTCTGAGATGAGATCGGCCAACTTCGGGTCTAGTCGTGAGTTTCCGTCAAGAGCTAGTTCGGGCCGTTCCCGTAACTGTGTGACTCTCTATTCTGAAATTTCTCTATTGTAAAACTTCACGTGAGAAATCTGCTTAATTTACGCAGCCCCTGCATGACGGACTTTTTAATATGATTCTTGATCCACAGACTAACAGGTACACCTGAAAAATACGCTGGATCAGGTATATCTTATTACCCTTTTGTGCCTCTTAATGTATACCAGTCACGTTTGTCAGTTCACCAGATGATCTGTGTTAGTTCTCATTATTTTTTGTCACTTTTGCGACACCTAAAAACAAACGAAAAAAACGTAAACAATGTCTAAGGAATGGTTGCAAAGAAGAAATAAATGTACCCATGTCAATCTCCTTAATGAACTAAGAGATGAATCACCTGATTATCACAATTTCCTCACAAAGCATAAACGAAATATGTACTAAAAAATTAAAGTGGCAGCTAACAATTTTATAGGGCACTAACGATTAAACCGAACTTAACAAAACTCTATTTATAAATTAGCATTAATTCTTCCATGGTTATAAGCTATATTAAATTTTTTAGGTTCGAACGGGAGTGAGGGCTATAAGAATAAAAAATTCGATATATTTCATTTTCTATTTGTTTTTAGGCACACTTGCACTAAACAAAAGTTGTTTTTTGTATAGCTTTTGTTTTAAACATAATATTATTAAATTTTAATATCCTAATCGCTTGAAATATCATGCAGGACAACGTCTATCGGGGTCTACCGCTAATATATATATATATATATATATATATATATACGTTTTGTTTGTCTGATATCGCCCTAGCAGGCAAAAGTTTTCTTTGATCTTTTCTCAACTCGATATTTAAGCGTTTCATGTACAAGTGATGATCAAGATCGTTTACGGCTGAAGACAGATAAGGAGGACGATAGGCTTTAAAAGTCGACTTCTCCGAAAGATCTCCGTTATTATGAGCGGGATTGGGAATTGCTACATAAGCAATATGATTGCACATTTGTTTTAAAATTCAAGCCGATATTACAATTCCACGAGTTTAATAGCAACTGGAAACGTTCCCCACAGAATTGAGCTTTCAGGATTATCTTTAAAAGTTTGACGTCGAAGACAGCTAAATTGCTCATGTGATTGTGGCTGGTAGCGTAAGTAGAATGACGTCATTCATCAGCTGTAGTCCTTAAATGAGATGTGATTAAGGGAGTTTAAGTAGAAAATTGCCATGCTCTGCTTGGTCACAATCAGTGAGAGTCGGTTCTTGATGGGTGGCACAAACCGAGTTGTTACATTCCCTCCTAACTACTGATGGCATAGGATCAACTAATAGCAATGATTCAGGTTAGATGTGTCTGTCTTTAGTGGGCTTTGTATTCGGGATTCTCTGTGACTTCAGACCCAGCAACATGTATTTGGTGATCTCGGTTCTATTCATAACCGTAGTTATTTGTGACTAATCCTATCTAGCTCCTCGGTTATTTGTATCTCCCGTCCCGTCTAGCACCTCGGGTATTTGTATCTCCCGTCCCGTCTAGTGGTTATTTGCATCTCCCGTCCCGTCTATCACCTCGGGTATTTGTATCTCCCGTCCCGTCTAGCACCTCGGTTATTTGCATCTCCCCGTCCCGTCTAGCACCTCGGGTATTTGTATCTCCCGTCCCGTCTAGCACCTCGGTTATTTGCATCTCCGTCCCGTCTAGCACCTCGGGTATTTGTATCTCCCGTCCCGTCTAGCACCTCGGTTTATTTGCATCTCCCCGTCCCGTCTAGGCACCTCGGGTATTTGTATCTCCCGTCCCGTCTAGCACCTCGGTTATTTGCATCTCCCGTCCCGTCTAGCACCTCGGGTATTTGTATCTCCCGTCCCGTCTAGCACCTCGGGTATTTGTATCTCCCGTCCCGTCTAGCACCTCGGTTATTTGTATCTCCCGTCCCGTCTAGCACCTCGGGTATTTGTATCTCCCGTCCCGTCCTAGCACCTCGGTTATTTGCATCTCCCGTCCCGTCTAGCACCTCGGGTATTTGTATCTCCGTCCCGTCTAGCACCTCGGTTATTTGCATCTCCCGTCCCGTCTAGCACCTCGGTTATTTGTATCTCCCGTCCCGTCTAGCAATTTGTATCTCCCGTCCCGTCTAGCACCTCGGTTATTTGCATCTCCCGTCCCGTCAAGCACCTCCGGGTATTTGCATCTCCCGTCCCGTCAAGCACCTCGGGTATTTGTATCTCCCGTCCTGTCTAGCACCTCGGTTATTTGTATCTCCCGTCCCGTCTAGCACCTCGGTTATTTGCATCTCCCGTCCCGTCTAGTACCTCGGGGATTTGTATCTCCCGTCCCGTCTAGCACTCCGGGATTTGTATCTCCCGTCCCGTCTAGCACCTTGGTTATTTGTATCTCCCGTCCCGTCTAGCACCCGGTTATTTGCATCTCCCGTCCCGTCTAGCACCTCGGGATTTGTATCTCCCGTCCCGTCTAGCACCTTGGTTTTTGTGACCACTTCTGTCCAACGCCAAGGTTATATGTGACCAGGTCTGTGAAGTGCAGTGGTTATTTTATGAACAGTCCCATTGAGCACCACGGTTATTTGTGACCTCGGTCTCATTGTCGAAGTCGTGTATTGAGCTGAGTGGTTTATTTTTCGAAATTTTGTGCTGATCTGTAACAACTCTCTTATCTACTTCATTCGGACATATTTGTAACGTACTTAATAATATCGAAATAGTAAATTGGTCTGTGTCAGGTCTGTCAAATTCTGTTACAAATTTCGCATTTTTGCCTATTATTGTATTTTCTTTTATATCTAAATGACAAGGTATAATCTACTTAAAACAAGATCTTGTCTAAAAAATATAAAAATCACATAATAATATTTCCTAAATCGTCTTGAAATAATAGCTTCCATTACGTGAGATGAGTAGAACAACCCCCAGCTAGCCCAGGGACCCCACCTCTTGTCCTTATTTCAGGCATTAAATGATATGAAATGAAATACGCGTATTTCCATTAAATGTTATCACAATAGAAAATTTGTTTTTCTACAAACAATTTTCTAATATTATGTCGATTAAATCCTTTACAAATTATTGGAATTTTATACTTATTTATATATAATTACATTCATTAAAAAATTAGGTCAAACTAAGAATACCTAGTACAAAAAAGGGGGGGGGGGTGCACAGGTTAGTCATGTGATTTAAGCATTGGTCTGAATCTCATTTGGATCAATGGACATTTGGCGACCTTTTTCTAAATCTCGTCATGTGACAACCTCCTTACTTTAAGGAAAATCGGCTAAAACAGCTGTGCTTCAGGTGCTCAATTCATTTGGTCAGCTGGCATTATACATTCAAAAATAGTTTTTTAGCAGATTTCCCTTACGGGAAATCAGCTATTGAGGTTGTACTCATGACGGAATTTTCGACATTTTTCTTCAAATGTCCATCGATCCTACCTAGTAGATGACGAAAATGAGGTCCGTTCAAAACTGTATATATATATATATATATATATATATATATATACATATATATATATATACATTTGTCTGTTACCAAATTTTATTTGATCGTTACCAAACTCCATATTTAGTTGTTTTATGTAAATAGAAAGATAAGTTCGTTAACGTCTGAAATTGGACCAGTGGGCGGGGGGGTTTAGAGGGGAGGATTTACGAAATTTCGAAATATCTCCGTTACTTTACGTCGGATCGAAATATTATACAGAACCAATTTTATTGCAAATTAAATTTACTATAAATATTGTTATATATATTTATTCTCTATCTTGAATAATAACAGAGATATTTGCATTTTTCACCAAACCTCCACTTCTACTCATGTTACGTAAACAATACTCTGATACATACTAAATCACATTATTGGAAGTTTAAATACCAAAAATTGTATTCACGAGACCTTTATTATACGAGATACATGCAAATATGCACTGGTGACTCCCCCCCCCCCCATCTTAAAGATTTGGACTACTAAAATTTTATTGATTGAGATAACAATTATTCGGACTAAGTATACATGACAGTACTAGATATAGTAAATAGTTCTCAATAAAATTAATGTGTTATATTCTGATACATTTCAGTAATTGTTTTCTTTCCGGTGTGAGGCCGGACCCGTTTATTTACATTTCTAACCTAACGCTTCCTGTCGGCAGGCTATTGAAATTGGATGAAACATTTCTTATTTCCGTTTGTATTTATTCACGGTGTTGTGTTAGCAGTATGTATATTTATCTATTACTAAACTTCACGAGGGAAATCTGCTTAGTTTACGCATCCCCTGCGTGGCGGACTTCCTTCTGTTTCCTGCCACAGTTCTAGTTCTTCTATTGGTAGAGATAATTTAGTCGTGTTAGTATTATTATTTAGAGTGTCATTTATATTAGTTGTAGCCCACGCCTTCCTCAATCAGATTGGTATTCATCCCTTGCGTCAGATATATTGGCCAGAATTATCCACTTCTCTCCAATAGCAGCTCTTATTTCCTTGGAATGGTCTACATTGATTTATGTACCACATGTCATTCACAAATCCTCCACCTAGCTCCAATTTTGTTGACCCTAAACCTCTGTGATCCCAATGATCCTACCGAGGAGATAGCGATAAAGAAGTCCTTTCAATGATAAATATTTTAGCAGATTTCCCTTAAGGAAAATCAGCTATTGAGGTAGTACTCATGGCGGAATTTTCGAAATTTTTCTTCAAATGTCCATCGATCCTACCTAGTAGATGACGAAAATGAGGTCCGTTCAAAACTGTATATATATAAAGTCCGTCACGCAAGGGCTGCGTGAACTAAGCAGATTTCCCATGTGAAGTTTAGCAATAGAGAAATCTGCATACTGGTAACACAACACCACCATGAGTAAATACAAATGGTAATGAGAAATCTTTCTGGTAATTTTAATATATTCCCAACTGGAACGGCTTCTGAATTTGGCGGATGAACAGAGCGTATTTGCATAAATCGAACAAAGTAACGAAGGTAATGTAAGGTTAGAAGAAGCTTCCACCAGAGCCGAACATAAACGAAAACGGCCGAACTAATCCGAACGATACCCGACCACGTGTCCCACAGACTTCATAAAAATGCGAACATCGAGTTATTTGCATTTTTATTAAACCTGGGCGGCTACCGGATGGGTGGCTTTCCCACCAAAAGCTAGTTCGGCCGTTTCCTTAACTGCTCGGCTCTCGTGAAATTTCTCTATTGTAAAACTTCACGTGGGAAATCTGCTTAGTTTACGCAGCACCTGCGTGACTGACTTTTTGTCTGCTGACTCTCTAGTGGTAGCAATTTTTGCATGATTACTACCAACCCCCCCCCTCTTTTACTCATCTCACTTTAACATTAAGCGAATTCGTAATGAAACGGCTTATTCCTAGCTTAAATACCAAATATTGTTTTCAATACATCATTACTTGATGAGATATATTGAAATATTTTGATTTATGATTAATATTTTCCTTTCTGAATACGGAAATGTATATTCAATCTATCCATTACTCGATATTTGACAGTTTCTTTCAACACTAATGTTCATGTCCATTAATGACAAAAATCGGATTAGGAATAGGTGGAGAGTGGGTGGTTAGAAAAGTATAACCATATCCGTTATTATGAGTCGTATTATAAGCAGTTAAAGAACTAATCTTATTAAACTATTGTCGCTCTGCAATACTTATTTCATATATTTATTCACAGCCCAAATATTAAGCGAGTTATTCGTACTTTCTTGTTTTTAGCATTCAGTAAACACCCATTTCTACACATCAGATTTTTAATTAGAAATAGAAAATACAAGGTGAGAAGAGATCAATACTCCGTTATTCCAGCAATTGAAAAATCTGCTTAGTTTACGCAGCAACTGCGTGACTGACTATATCATTCAGCAGAGTTGAAATAAACAATAGTCCTTTCCAAAATAGTTTCTCGTGTAAAAGTCTTTAGAATCCCTTGAATATGATAACACATTTCTTCCAACCCACCAAAAAATGGTGTATTTCTTGATAGACCGAATTTAGATGCAGGGTTTTGGACTTTTCACCTCAGACCACCCTTCCCTTTTAATGGAAGTAGTTTTTTTTATTTTATTTCTGGACAATTTTCCAGCCGACTGCGGACTCCTCCGTGAGGTGTAAGTATATTTCTACCGTAAGGTGTCAGACAAGGTGTTGGGTGTCAAGAAGAAAGTAGGAACATAATCCTCCGTTACGGAGCGCCTGTCCCATCTACAATGTCCTTGTAGTCTTAGACGTGCTTTATTTATCTATTAGCAGATTTCCCTCAAGGAAAATCAGCTTCTCAGATTGAGCACATGCCAGAAATAAGAAATCCGTCACGCAGGGGCTGCGTGAACTAAGCAGATTTCCCAGGTGTACCACGTATTTAAAAAGTAAAAGTTCAATAAGAACAATATTTGGTATTTATGATTCACATAATGTGCTTCATAACATAACAGCTTATTGTTAATATGACATGAGTAGGAAGGAGGGGGGGCTTACTAAAGGACCAAAACTATAAAATGCAAATATCTCGATAAATAATCAAGAAAATGAAAATATGTACATAACTATATGTATAGAACCTTAAATTTTCAATAACATTATTTCTATACAATTTTTCGATCAGACCCATAATAACGGAGATATTAAGAATTTTCGAAATTCCTCCGCTCTAAACCCCTTCTCCCACTGGTTTAATTTCAGCCATTGACGAACATGATCTTTCTTTTTACATAAAACGATTAAATATCAAGGTTAGTAATGATTAAACAAAAATTGCATCCTCTAGAGTGACTACAGACAAATATATAGATCACGTCATGAGTACAACCTCAATAGCTCATTTCCCTCAAGGGAAATCTGCTAATATATACAAATGCCAATCGATTCTACCAAGGGGATGTCAAAAATGAGGTACGTTCAAATTTAGTGTGTTATTGTTCCGGAATCGTAATTCTTACAGATTACACTTAAGGGAAATCACTTATTGGCAGTGTACTCATAAAGAGATTTTCAAAAAATTCTTCGAATGTCCATCGATCCTACCCCGGAGATGAAGAAAATGGGTTCCGTTAAAATGTAAATTAATGTTGTTATATGCGTTTCTTCAATATTTTGATTATCATTGGAGATATTAGCATTTTTTATTTTACGGCCTGCAGTAAACCCCCACTCCAACTCATATCCGTAGTTCATATTAACAATAAGCTGTCATATCATGAAGCAATTTATTTGAAACTTAAATTTCAAAAAATCTTCTTATTGAACTTTTACTTTTTGAGATAAATGCAAGTAGGCTTAGTTTACGCAGCCCCTGCGTGGTGGACGTTTTAGCAGATTTCTCTTTCGGGAAATAGCTATTGAGATTGTACTCATGGCGGGATTTTCGAAATATTTCTTCAAATATCCATCGATCCAACCTATTAGATGAAGACAATGAGGTCCGTTCAAAACTGTATATATATATATATATATATATATATATATATATATATATATATATATATATATATTTGTCTGTTGCCGCTCTAGCGGTCGCAATTTTTGTTTAATCGTTACCAAACTCGATATTTAGTCGTTTTATGTAAAAATAAAGATCAAGTTCGTTAACGAATTAAATCGGACAAGTGGGAGAGGGGAGGATTTTCGGAAATTCAAAATATCTCCGTTACTATACGTCGGATCGAAAAATCGTACAGAATATATCTTATTGCAAATTAAATTTACTATAAATATTGTTATATACATTTATTCTATATCTTGCATATTAACCGAGATATTTGCATTTTTATTAAATATGGGTGGCTAACGGAAGGGTGACTTTCCCCCCCAAAGCTAATTCGACCGTTTCCTTAACTGCTAGACTCTTGTGAAATTACTCTATTGTAAAACTTCACGTGGGAAATCTGCTTAGTTTATGCAGCCCCTGTGAGACGGACTTTTTGAGATAAATGCAAGTAGGCTTAGTTTACGCAGCCCCTGCGTGGCGGACTTTGTATTTATTAAAGGAATCCTTTAAATTTCAGGCCCCTTTAGCAGAAACGGAGGTAGAGACATGCCTTATCTGCCTCGGAAGTAAACACAGTCAATACAGCATGAGGAACCGATTTACAAAAATAAACACATTCTGTTTGGCTTTCTTTTTAGACGCTAGAGTTCTGCATCAACATTGCATAAAGTCTATACACACTCTCGCTCTAAAGCACCTTCTCTCCGCTTTTTAGAAGCACTTGCTTAAAAAAAATATATATAAAGCTTAATAACTAAAGGCTCAAAGCTAAAAAAATCCGAATGTCTCTTTTAATATTCAAGATAGAAATATATATATATATATATAAATAAATATAAATAAAAATATATATATATATATATATATATTTCTATCTTGAATATTAAAAGAGACATTCGGATTTTATATATATCTATAAATATATATCTATACATAGATAAATATATATATATATTAACTACAAAAGTGTAACCCGGCGATGCCCGGGAAATATTTGTAGACTCCACTATTGAATGGTATTTATATAGCAAGACCAAACACTGTTCGTACAAGTATTACACTTTACACTTCCCTCCACACACACGACATCGTTTTTTTTTTCCGTTTTTTTTCTTTTCTTTTTTTTTTTTTCCGAATTAGCCGAATCCTATAAGGGTAACTATTCCTGGACTACTAGAATAGTAGAAATTTTAGTTTAATGAAAAATAAATGAAAAAGTGTTCCTCAATATATTACCTCACCATCTTTTAGTGACTCACTCAACAATCATCATCACCGGTTTTTATGAATAACCCCACACTATAATCATAAATATAGCTATTATTGTAATTAAATAATTATCTACAACAATGAACATATTTCCCGTCAAAAATCCAATCCTAGCACATATAGTTTAGACGTCATAGTTTTGTACATAAAATTATTTTCGTAATATTAAAAGTCTCACAAATCAGTCGGAAATAACACTTCCAGTAATAAGCCACTGAGCATTTCACAGAAAATAAGTAACCTCAGTTAACTGATTTAGCCTCCAAGCCTCCAGTCGATCGTCTGCTCTCCCTCATTAAACATTGAATTCCTTAAATTATTGATCCAAAATATTATTTTAATAATTTATATCTACCTGATGGAAATTAATAATATTGGAAACCCAAAAAATCATTTCATTTATATCCAAAAATCAAGGTGAGTGGAAAGATAAACGCTGCCCTCCTTGCAATCTAAGACGCTATCTTTAAAAACAATCATATCGAGTTTAAAAAAATTTAAAATTGAAATCGAGTTTAAAAAAAACGCATATTGTCTTTTGTCATAATGATATTACCATTGTTATAATAGTACATATTTGTTTTAATAATATCAAGAAAATAATATATTACCAGAACCAAAGAGTTTGATTCCCTATAACTTCCGCTAAAACCTCACTAATCCGAATCATAATTAGAAATATTTTATAAGGCTAAAAGATAACATCACTTGTCATAATATGCATTTATTAAATACATTTGAATAAGCACTAATAAAATTAATGACTCTCTCTACAGTGTTAGCGTATATCCCGTGTTTATCCGTTCTATTTACTACAAAAGTGAATGCAGATATCGTATCCATGACATGTGAAACGAAAAAGTAAGAAATTTTGGAGAAAAAAAATTAATGTACAGACTATATATATATATAGAAATATGACAAATGTTATATCGAGTTTTTTGTACCAATGAAACAAAAATGACCACTAGACCGTTAACAGACACACACACACACACCCTAAGGGAAATCTGCTAAAAATGTACGCAATCAAAATGATTATTCGTTCCCTGAATCACCTCGCCTGCTAGCCAGATTTTGGTAATTAACTTGATCGTAAATTGCATCGAACAGTAATTAGGGTCACTAGATAAGCTACTCTCACACGGGCACATTTCTATGGATCTCATTGTAGCAGTTAATCCTGAAGGGAAATCTTCTAACGATGTACTCATGAAGAGGGGAAAATAGTAAATTGAACATATCAACGAAAAACGTGAAATGAAAAATATTATATATGAACCTCGTTGTTAATTTAATTTTCTACAACTATTTTTCTATAGTGCTCTCCCTAGCTTAAATATTGACCGAGCTATTTGTATTTGTTTGCCTCCGCATTCAGTTCAATTCATGTTTACATATGGTCCCTACTGCGGGAAATATATAGAATAGATGGTGAAATGATGTCTTCTTTCTAGGTATCAGCATCTATAGGCGTCGAAAGAAGTTAATCGAAAATTTCATAAGGACCATTTGTTATGGTATTTATGATATCCTGAAAACCTAGATCCCTTATGCACTGTATAGACCTTATAGACATCCTTGTGATTGTTCTAAATGCTCTTAATTATGTACATTGTGTTTACCAAAATTCACCAACCAGTGTTACCCGTCGTTAATAACATCAAAAATAAGATCATCCATCAGTACTGCTCGTTAAAGGATTAGAATATCGTTTGTAAATCGTTGCCTTACCTGAAGAGGCTTTCTAAGGGTCATTATTCCACTTTTAAGAGAGATCATTTATTGTCATAAGACCAGTGGTCCTGTTTTACAGACAGATTATAACTCAGAAATACAGAAATGTGCCCTAAAGTCTATATACAAATGACGCTTACTAATTACTTATTACTAATCACATAAAAATTAATGATTATATTTAAAAATAGAGAGAAAGAGAGTGAGTGTGGTTGTTGCTATTTTTAATATTAATTTCAGTATTTCAATTTTTGGGGTAAATGAATCCTTATAGGAAATAAAAATACGTACAGCTATCCACACAAAATAATCATTGTATGTATTGTAGGCATATAACTGAGAGGCGTTCGTGGTCCTAGAACTTGATCAGTAATTGCATCCTGCAGTATAACTTAATCCTTACATGGAAATACACTAAAAATTGCCGAATTAAACGTCCACTCAAATAGAGTAGTTAATTATAATTAACTTTATAATTATTTTTAAGCGATATTGCCAAAGTGCTGGTCATACTCCTCACAGTGATAATTAATATTTTATGATTCTGATATGGTTTATCCGAAGATGGTCAGTATAGGCTAAAACGTCATATAAACAGCGGTTATTTTGGGTGGACAGATGTAAACATTTTTATTTCCTATATGGTTATTTTTAATATCTGAATGGAATAAGAACACCGTCTGCTACTCTGTTTGAAGAAACGTTTAATTGGACACATTTCCACTTTGGGATTAAGCTATACAGTAGGAGGCATTTAATGACCTAGCTCTAAGACCATGAAAACCTCTCATTTCTATGTTTCTAAAAACAATGTTAAAGTATTCAAAGTGCTACATCCGGAGATTCGGATATTTATTTATAGCTATCCTAAAAACAATTTCTTTGAAACAGCTTTCATTTCGGGGTCCCCTATTTTCTTGACTCTGGTCAATTTTTATTAATCTGGTTCCATTACCCAAGCCTCCTCTTACCGATATACTGCCGTGTACATTCCTACCTTCCATTTCCTTCGGCTATTCTAATCCTAGGCGAAAAAAAATTCCAGGATCAGCCGGCGAAAAGTGTTAACCGTACGCACTGCTGACACCACGCACACCTTGGCAGGTTTCTGAAGCCATAGAATTGGGAAAGGTGTCTGTCAACTTGCGCTGAATAGTCGTCTGGACGCTAGATGTGTAACTGATACCTCTTCTTCTCGGGGCTGTTAGCTTAGGCCTAGCCTGAATTTAATTAAGGTATTTAGTCTCCACAGAAGGAACTTGGAGTTCAGATGATATTAAAGTTGTTTTTCTAGAACTGTCAATTCGGTCTTAAAAAGTGCAGTAGCAGTGTCATTACACGAACAACATTGAAAGGACCTATTACGTTGATTGAACGCTATACGTTACTCTACTTTGCGAGGCAATTGAGGTGTATCAGGACGCCACGAAGGAGACACGTTATGGGTCACCATCTTTTACCAACGCCTTTTGAAAAGATAATTTTCGTTTTTGGTATCCAAATTAACAAATGTATTGCCGTTCAATTTGGCAACTCACGTAATAAGAACTATTAAAGATATTATGCTGATAAGAACTCCTAGTACCAGAACCCTCGTCAACCCTTCCAACTCCTTTGGTATTAAATAGAGCGTAAATGAGACTCGTAAAAGCTTGAATTCGGTCGTAAAAAGTGAAGTAGCAGTGTCATTACATGAACAACTTTAAAAGGAGTAATATGTTTTTAACATGCTCCCATTTTGGAAGATAATTATTGTTTCTCAACTATAATTCACAGTTCACTGATTATTATTTTGTGTGTTAGAGTGTGATAATTACATAACATTATGAATAATACATTTTCTGTGAAATCTTTATACGCTAAAAATATTTAGAAGCCTGAAAAGGATATTCTCCATTTTGAGTTTAGTATTAAAATTGAAATGTAAGCTGGTTATGAGATGCTTAGTCACTCAGTTGATCGGAAGTTATATCGGATTGGTAGAAGATGAGGTACAATTAAAACTGAAAACAGTCCGTCACGCAGAGGCTGCGTAAACTAAGCAGATTTCCCACGTGAAGTTTTACAATAGAGAAATTTTACGAGAGCCGAACAGTTAAGGAAACGGCCGAACTAGCTTTTGGCGGGAAAGTCACTCGTCCGTTAGCCGCCCAGAATTAATAAAAATGCAAATATTTCGGTTAATATTCAAGATAGAGAATAAATGTATATAACAATATTTACAGTAAATTTAATTTGCAGTAAGATTGATTCTGTACAATTTTTCGATCCGACATGTAACGGTGATATTTCGACTTTTCGAAAATCCTCCTATCTAAACCCCCCCCCCTCTCACTTGTCCGATTTCAGCCATTAACGAACTTGATCTTTCTTTTTACAAAAAACGACTAAATATCGAGTTTGGTAACGATCAAACAAAAATTGCGACCGCTAGAGTGGTAACAGACAAATATATATATATATATATATATATATATATATATATATATATATATATATATATATATATACAGTTTTGAACGGACATCTACTAGGTAGGTTCGTTGGACATTTGGACATTACAACCTCAATAGCTGATTTGCCTTAAGGAAATACTGCTAAAAATATACAAATAAGTTACATGTTTTCGTATACTTCCTCGCTGGGCTGAATGTCCTTCTTCTCCAAACCGGCTTTCTGCTCAAGCGGTCTGCTCGATTTGTTTTATTGAGCTAATTTTCCGTAGCTCGACTGCTACCTTCCTCGCTGCCACTGTTGTTCCGGATGGCTCGCTGTCAGGAGTCTATAAGGAAAAATCTATTCTATCTATTTAGAAAATTCTCCGTTAATATACGTCGGATCGAAACCGAACCAATCTTATTGCGAATTAAATGGACTATTAATATTCTTAAATACATTTATTCTTTTTCTTATTAACTCACATATTTGAACATAGGAGTTTATTAAAATTGACTGAAATATTTCTCATTACTGTTGCTATTTATTCACTTAATATTCACGGTGGTGCGTTATCTGTATGTTGATTAATCTATTGTAAAACTTCATGATGGTAATCTGGTTAGTTTACGCAGGCCCTGTGTGACGGACTTTTTATAAGGGGGTATCTTGAATTTTTCTGTTTTACTCCTCTTTTCCACTCTCCTTTCCCCCCAGTCCGGCCTTAACCGTCGTAGAACAAAATGTGTAATTATTCACGTAATTGTTAAATAATGAGGATTGTATTGATCAAATAAGAATTCAGTAGTCTATAGGGTACAAATTTCAATGATGCCGCCACACGAACATATTTGCATATATCTCACATTGTAAGATCAAACACAGTATTGTATCTCATATATGTCAAATCAAAACAAAATTTGACATTTACTTACTATTATAATAATAATTATAATTGGTTCCATTGTATTAAAGCTTATTGTCAACATAAGATAAGTAGAAGTGGAATTTGCTAAAGGCCGAGAACAAAATAATACTAATTACCCTCTTAATATTCCAAAAACGAAAAAATTGCGTAGAACACAACTGTGTAATAACAGAGAATTCAAATCTGAGAATGTTTTGTGCATATAACATTTTTGGTTCAGGTTGTACTCATGACGCGATTTTCGAAAATTTTCTTCAAATGTCTATCGATGCTACCCAAGAGATGACGAAACTGAGGTCTGTTCAAAACTGTATATATATATATATATATATATATATATATATATATATATATATATATATATTGGGTTGTAACACATGAAGTGTCCGATTTTTTAAACCCTAATCTTTATAAAGGATTAAAACGTTGTGTGTTGATTCCAAGCAAAATATTTAACATTTGTTAATCCTCTAGTCGCAAGCTATGTTTGTTTTGTCCCAAGTAGGCTTACATATTTTAGTTTAATATCAATCGGGAACATGGTAACCCGCGATTTCCGGATAATTTTCTTTTACGAGTATAAACTTGGTATTCCGAGGCCCAGTCAGCAAGGAATATTAATCATGCGTTTGGCGAAGGAAGTGCTAATGAAAGAACTATTCGTCGTTGGTTTTCAAAATTTTCTTCAGGAGATACGACTTTAGAAAATCAGCCCCGTGGACGAAGATCTTAAAAAAGCTGTTGTGGTCTATGGCCGGGGTTATTCATTATTCTATTCTACCAAAGGTCAAAACAATTGATTCCACATTATACTGCCAAGAAATTGAGCAAATGCATCAAAATTTGATCAAGCAACAGCCGGTATTGGTAAACAGGAAAGGACCGATTCTGCTTCATGACAACGCCCGACCACATGTTTCAATACAGACAGTGAACAAATTAAAGGAGTTGGGCTATGAAGTCCTACCACACCCCCATATTCCCCTGATCTATCTCCTACAGACTACCACTTTTTTCGGAGTTTGGACAACTTTTTGCGAGGAAAATTTTTTACAGATGATTTAGACATTAAAAATGCATTTTCTGAATTTCTTTCAAAACGTGACACAAACTTTTTCAAAAGTGGAATAGAAAACTTGGTAAGTCGTTGGCAGAAGTGTATTTTATATGATGGTAAATACTTTGAATGAATAATATTTCAGATTCGATCTCAATTTTTCATTTTTTTCCTGATTCTACAAACGGTCATTTCATATGTTACAACCATATATATAAAATACAAATATCTCAGTTAATAATCAAGGTATAATCGACAGCTAGAGCAGTAATAGACAAATATAAATATATATATAAATATATATATAAATATATATATATATATATATATATATATATATTTGTCTATTATATCTATATATTTAAATGCAAAAATGTGACGCACGTGGGAAATCTGCTTAGTTAACGCAGCCCCTTCGTGACGGACTTTTTAGTGACGAAGTCATTAAATGAAATTCTTAGTCCCCCTACTGGCTTGAAAAAGGTGGTAACCTGTAGATAACCCGTTCAAATCAGCTATAGTAGCAAAAAGCGAATGTTAATAATTAATAATAATACCCATTTTTTAATCTGATTCATAACAAACGCAGATGATGATAAATTAGGCTGTTGCGCTAAGTCCAGTTGAAAGAGAGAGAGAGAGAGAGAGAGAGAGAGAGAGCGTGAGTGTGTGGGTGTGTGTGAGAGAGAGAGAGAGAGAGAGAGAGAGAGAGAGAGAGTGAGTGTGTGTGTGTGAAAGAGTGTGTGTGTGTGTGTGTGTGTGTGTGTGTGTGAGAGAGAGAGAGAGAGAGAGAGAGCGTGAGAGGGTGAGAGAGAGTGAGTGTGTGTGTCTGAGAGAGAGAGAGAGAGAGAGAGAGAGAGAGAGAAAGTGAGAGAGACGAGTATGGCTATAAAACTGTATTCGAGCCACAAACTGGAGCCGGCGCCAGGAACCACAAAATCCGGCTTTTATTAAAGACAATTGGGGCAGAATATCCTTCCGCTGGGGTCTAATATGGCAGAATTGGGGCCTACACAGCAGACGACGTGATAATGGCAGAAACACTGACGTCACCAGCCATTAGATGTGAGGCCGGCATAGAGCTCAGCCTACGACCTCCTTGTATGTTTGCTCGTCACCTAAATACCTTAACGCGGTCACAATTAGTGAATTGCCTTAATTAAATGATTGCCCTCTTCGTTCCGGGGTCATTAGCTTTTGCTGACGTTGACATATCGCGTCTGCTTGCATGTCTACCTCTTTGGACTGAATAATACACGACTTGCAGGATGAATGAAGCCTAAAAGAATGCCTTCGTATTATGGAACAGGTTAAATTATTCAATGTTTAATGGTTAGGAGGAATGAGCTTTTTCATTATGCGGCTTTGATATGTTCTTTTGGCAAGAAATTTCACACTTTGTATATGAATCGGAAAGTGATAATTTCATGTGTCCTCCATGGCCCACTTTTCAAGATTAAAGACCAATTATAAGGAAGGAATAGAGTACTGCATGTTTAAGACAGTATTCAGTTTCTAAGGTATAGACGATGTAAAGAGGATAAAGTACTACATGACAATTTAGGTCAATGTAGAACTCCGTAGGAATAATTGAGTAGAAGGCGATAAGGTAATGCCAATTTCAATTAAGATGTCTCTTCCTTGGCCATAAATCATAGGGAAAGGATAAAGTAATATCTATATCAATTAATTTAACAGTCCGAGGGCATAAAAGTCCGTCACGCAGGGGCTGTGTAAACTACGCAGATTTCCCACGTGAAGTTTTACAATAGAGAAATTTCACGAGAGCCGAGCAGTTCATGAAACGGCTGCTAGTTCGGCGGGAAAGTCCTTCATCCGTTAGCCACATAGATTGATTAAAAATGTAAATATCTCGGTTACTATTCAAGATAAAGAATAAATGTATATAACAATATTTATAGTAAATTTAATTTGCAATAAGATTAATTCTGTACAATTTTTTGATCCGACGTATAGTAACGGAGATATTTCGAATTTTCAAATATCCTCCCCTCTAAACTCCCCCTCCTACTGGTCCGATTTCAGCCGTTAACGAACGGACTTTGATCTTTCTTTTTACATAAAACGACTAAATATCGAGTTTGGTAACGATCAAACAAAAATTGCGACCAGAGCAGTAACAGACAAATATATATACAGTTTTGAACGGACCTCATTTTCGTCATCTACTAGGTAGGATCGATGGACATTTGAAGAAAAATTTTGAAAATTCCATCATGAGTACGATCTCAATAGCTGATTTCGCTAAGGGGAAATCTGCTAATACATAGCAATATGTATAGGAACTTTAATTTGCAATAAGATTGGTTCTATACAATCTTTCGAGCCGGCCCATTATAACGGAGATATTAAGAATTTTCGAAATTTCCCTCTTTAAACTCACATGAGTACAACCTCAATAGCTGATTTCCCTTGAGGGAAATCTGCTAAAAGATAAGAAGAGGATCAGTGATAAAGTAATGTTAATATACCAAGTCCATGGGCATAATAGATAAGGAGAGGATAAGGTAAAGTTTCTGTTATTTAATATAGTAAATTCTTGGAATAAATGAAAAAAAAGATCATGAAGCTATATATTTGACAGTCAAAGTACCCAATCCATGGGCAGATGATGTTTATGCCAGCCAATGTACCATTCCGTGGAAATTAATGACAAGGGGAGGCTAAGGGAATGTCTCCGTTATTGAATGTAGCATTCTGTGGGTGCAAATGGTACAGAGGCCATGAAGCGATGTCTTCGACAGTCGATGTATCCAATTCATGGGTATAATTGATAAGGACTGGATAAGATAATATCTCCGTTTCTCAATTCAGCAATCGATGGGCTTATGTGGTAAAAAGGTCATGAGGCTTTGTCTTTGACAGTCAAAGTACACCACCAAAAAGGCCGAGGTGAGATTCATTTTTGTGTTTTTCATGGCTCCAAATATTTCCCCAATGGATAGAACTGTGACTGATACGATGAAAACGACTCTATTCTTACAACGGGGTGTAGCCCTGAAATCCTAAAATATTGAGCTAGGTTGAATTCAGTGAGTTTGGGATAGATTCTGTTGTTTATAATAATGATTAAATGCTGGTGCTGTCTTGATTGAACCCTCGAGAGCGTGTAAGAGCTGTTTGGATTATTACCCAATCCCTGGGCATAATTGATGAAGAGAGGTTCAGGTATTGTCTGTCTGTCAATGTACGATTCCCTTGAAATACATGGCAAGGAGAGGGTAAGGTAATGTCTCTGTTATACAATGCAGCAATCTGTGTGTATTAATGATAAAGAGGGCATGAAGCGTTGTATTTAACAGTCGATGTGTATAATTGATGAGGAGAGGTACAGGTATTGTCTTTGTCTGTCAATGTAAGAATCCCTTGAAATACATGGCAAGGAGAGGGTAAAGTAATGACTCTGTTATTCAATGCAGCAATCTGTGTGTATTAATGATAAAGAGGGCATGAAGCGTTGTAGTTAACAGTCGATGTGCATAATTGATGAGGAGAGGTACAGGTATTGTCTGTCTGTCAATGTAAGGTTCCCTTGAAATACATGGCAAGGACAGGGTAAAGTAATGACTCTGTTATTCAATGCAGCAATCTGTGTGTATTAATGATAAAGAGGGCATGAAGCGTTGTAGTTAACAGTCGATGTGCATAATTGATGAGGAGAGGTACAGGTATTGTCTGTCTGTCAATGTACGATTCCCTTGAAATACATGGCAAGGACAGGCTAAGGTAATGTCTCTGTTATTCAATGCAACAATGTGTGGGTATTAATGATACACAGGGCATGAAGCGTTGTAGTTAACAGTCGATGTGTATAATTGATGAAGAGAGGTACAGGTATTGGCTTTGTTTGTCAATGTAAGGTTCCCTTGAAATACATGGCAAGGAGAGGCTAAGGTAATGTCTCTGTTATTCAATGCAGCAATCTGTGGGTATTAATGGTAAAGCAGGTGTGATGTCTTTGACAGTAAATGTACTCAATCCATGGGCACAATTGATTAGGAGAGGATAATGTAATGTCAACGTTAGTCAATAATTATTGACATAAATGTTCTGCTTGTCCGTATCTGGGGGAATTAGTTCAGAATTGTCTAAGATGTTTTTCAGGTTTCCAATTTTACTGCTTCGTCCTGGAAAACTCCACATAGATCTGAAGAAATTCACGTCACCGTCGACCAGTAAAGTTGAAGACAGTTAAGAAAATTAAGAAGTGCATGTGCACTAACGGACTCCATTGTTGAAGATATATGGAGCATGTAGAATTCTTGAAGTGGAGGTGTAGAGTCACAGAAATGCCTTGTGGTTTCATACTTATGTGGATGGGTTACTATAAACGTTTCAACATAGGACACCGACATTTTATGATTGCATTTTTACTTGCTTATTATGTTTGCGGAAACTATGTAAATTAAAGCCTAGCACCATAACTTCCCAGTTGTTCCTAGTTGAAGAAGAGTTATATGAAGACTTCACGGAAACTATATGGCAAGAGCTCTTACAATATAGGGCAGCCGTAGTGCACGCAATGCGCTAACCTACACTTCAAAACTAAATTAAACATGTAAAGTTTCTTTGCTAATATTTCTCCTTGTCTTATAACTTTATATTGCAACAAAACGCAAAGGACTGTTTTAGTTTGTTCGAAGAAAGTTTATTCTATACTCTAGTAAAAGTATTATAATGTTACGTATTCTTTTTTTTATTTATTTGCTTTCATAATTAGCGATTTGTATTTTATACGAAGACGGCACTTATGTGCTGACACTTCCCTGCGACTTACAAAAACTATTTACAGAACGATGCCAGTATATCAAAAACATATTTTCATATAACACAAAACTCATTTACACGATACAATTTAACATACCAATTAAGTCTGGTGTACAACTAAATGTCACATTCTAAAAATTGTATTATGTTACTTATGTATATTATATATAACTAGCGGACCCGGCAGACGATGTCCTGCATGATATTTCAAGCTATTAGGATATTTAAAATTTAATAATATTGTGTTTAAAATAAAAGCTAATTTCAATAACACAAAAAACAACATTTGTTACGTGCACGCTTGCCTAAAAACAAATAGAAAATGAAATATGTCGAATTTTTTATACAGGTAACCCTTATACCCCCCATTCCCGGTCGAACCTAAAAAATTTAATATAGCTTATAATCATGGAAGAATTAATTAATTAATACATACAGAGTTTTGTTAAGTTCGGTTCAATCGTTGGTGTCCAATAAAATTGTTGGCTCCCACTTTAATTTTTTAGTCTATATCTTGTTTATACTTTGTTATGCGACGAAAGTCAATATGACAAAATTTACTCTAAATAGGAAAATAAATAACTTTTATCCTGTGCATATTTGCTGAAAAACCGTTAGGAAACGAAATATCGCTATTTTTAATTTTAGACCTCCCTCACGACCCCCACTCCTGCTCCACCTGCCGGTCTGATTTGTGACGCTAAACCATCCGTGGCGTCACCCAAACGCGTACGAAAAAATTCATTCAAAACGGTCCAGCCGTTTAGAAGTTCAGTGACATACACACGTACAGTAGAATTATTTATATAAAGATAATAAATCCGTTTTATTGAACAAAAAGTATAAGTAGTGTAAAGAAAAAAAGTATAATCTCTTTTTCCATATAAAATAATTGTTTCCTTTTCGTGTTTTAAAATATGTCATTGTCAATGTCTCCCTGATGGAGACATTTTACAGAGTGTTTGGTAAGTATAAAGACAAACATGTACTGGTATTTGTATTCTTCAATAGGAACAAAATGGTACATATTATGAATATTTCTATTCCTAATAGTAATGAAGAAAAATCACTCTTTAATCAATGCATCTATGTTTTATTACATAAATTCAGCTGAAGCATATAAATTATTTCTATTGGATGTTTTCAGCCTGTCATTTTGAAGGGCATTAGAAATGACAATGTAAGAAAACACCCAAGAGCAATACTTTATCTGCTGCAACTGAATTTAAGTAATAAAACATAGGCACATTGAAAAATCACAAAAATCGATTTTTCTCCAATACTATTAGGAATAGGAACATCATATGAACAATTTTGTTCCTTTTTAAGAGTAGAAACACCTTTACAAGTTTATCTATCTACTCACCAAACACCCTGTTTATATTATTATATAATACTACTCATTACTTAAGGACTATCTTTATTTCCCCATTAATTGAGTTACGCTCACAATTTACCGTTGAAGAAATTGAGTTAATTGAATCAGGGAAAATCTAAAAGTCTAAAAAAAAGGTCGCCACGCAGGAACTGCGTAAACTAATTAGATTTCCACCATTCTGGCAAAAAACACATGTAATTTCATAACACCACATATTCTCTACTTATATGTAAAAACCCGATGGGTAGAAGAGGGGGGGGGAGCGAAGTTACTCAAGGCAAATAACTCGCTTAATACTTCAGATACGAAAACATCTATAGTAAAACTATTGTAGAACATAATAGGTTAACACGGTTGGTTCTATAACATTTTACGATCCGACTCATAATAACAGAGATATTTTGAATTGTTGACCCCCCACCCTCAAAACACCCACTATTCCATGTCCTATTTAAGCCAATAACAAATATGATCTTTAGTGTTGACTTAAACAGCCAAATATCGAGTATGGAATAGATCAAATAAACATAAAGAACGAAAAATCATAATTGATGACGTCAGGAAAAGACGTATTTGCATGTGTCTTCTTGAAAAGTAATAGTTGAATGAAAACACTATTAGGAATTCAACCTTGGAATGAAGTGCTCCATTATATAACAGCTTATGGTTGATACAAAATGAGTAGGAGTGGGGATTTTTTGTTGGCCGGAATCTAAAATATGGAAATATTTCAAATAATATTCAATATACAGAATACATGGACATAAAACATTACATGCTCTATAACATTGATTCTACATAATTTTTCGATCCAACGCATAGTAACGGATATATTTACAATTTCCGGAATTTTCCCCTTCTCCTGGTCCGATTTTAGCCGTAACTAACTTGATCTTCATTTTTACAAGAAACGTTTACATATCGAGTCTGTTAACGATCAGATAAAAACTGTGACGGCTTGAGCACGGACGGAGAGTTAGCAGACATTTATATATATAGTTTTGAAAGAGCCTCATTTTCGTCTTCTCATGGGTTTGATCGATACATATTTGAAGAAATTTTTCAAAAATCCCATAATGAGTACAACCTCAATAGCTGATTTCCTCTAAGAAAAACCTGCTAACACGTTCAATTATTGGCTTAGAGCTTCTTACGGCATGAGGATTTGATCCACATACAAAGGTATTATTACTTTGACGACAGTGAAGTAACAAAAGCTGTTATTGCATTCATACTTGTGACATCATCCCTTTCTTTAGCTGCAGCACCGGGCAAGTCATTGGTCATTTATATGCAGTGATAAGGCGGTTCAAGGAGAACTTGATCATCACTGAATGAGATATGAACGAGTCGTTCATCTCCATTCCCACTTTTAATTGAGATTATCTCTTTGGCTAATTCCGACATAGCAGTTATGAATTTATTTGTTTCCTGTAGTATAATTGCTCTTACAATGTCTCTTTGATGATGAGATGGACTATTGTTCAATTCTGAGCATTTCTACTGTTTGTACTGTTTACAATTACATAGTAGATAAAGATTTCATTATTTTAAATGGGGTAGTAATCAATTTTTCAGCTGTTAGGGCACATCGATCTCATAAGCTCAGCAACCATACAAATAAAATAAATTTTTGTAAACATGGTATTTGAAGAATGGATTCGGATACGGAGGCACGGGTGCACCACCTCTTCCCAAATAACTATTGGAAAGACAAATCATAGATATCGTATTAAGTTGCATTAAAGTGGCCTGTTGTAATAAATTCTAGTAAATAAATCAAATTAATATTTCAAACAAACCAAGTAATATTTTAACAACGATAATAAAATATACCAATGTAGCTTTCCATCCGTCTGTGTCACTTTTTAATATATTTTAAAGGAATTGATTTAACTTTTTATGACAAACTGTATCCCAAGTGAATTTTTAAGAAATCCTCAGACTTTCATCGATAAACTCCAAATTGTAATGATACACTTGTATAGTAAACGTAATCTCCAAAAATAAATAGCCTGAAGGAAATATAAAATCATTTTTTAATCTACGCATTATTGTATTCGGTGAAGGGATCATTACATTACTTTTTGTAAACAATTATAATAAAAAATGATCATTTTATCCTTTTATTTATGTTGTTTTCGGTCACTTAGCGTGGAATTAAAGTGCATGAGATACATGATGAATACAATTTACAAACGTAAAAATTGAACTGAATTCAGACTGTAGAATGATAACGTCATTCATCTTTAATCACAGACAATGACACAAATAAAAGTATAGACCCAACCCTGGTCACCAAGGATATTGATGATCATTTTTAAAAATATCACTAGAGATAATAAAAAAAAAAATCGAAAAGCTTTCCAGAAATAAGGTAGTTTTTGGTTTTTTTGGCTGTCTTAGTATATTATGAATGAATATATGTATGTATATATATATATATATATGTATAAATATATATGTGTATATATATATATATATATCTATATACATATATATATATATATAGAGAGAGAGAGAATGAGAGGGGGAGAGAGAGAGAGAGAGGAAGAGAGAGAGAGAGAGAGAGAGAGAGAGAGAGAGAGAGAGCAGAGAGAGAGAGAGAGAGAGAGAGAGAGAGAAAGAGAGAGAGATAGACAGAATGTTTGTGTTAATACGATACCCAAGTATAGACGTTTATGAGCATCTTAACCTAGTTGATTTGTTTTTCTTACTATTAAATTAGTTTAACTTAGAATAATGCTACATTCTGGTATTTGTGCGAAATTTTTTGAATTATGTTTAATCGGTATTTTTTTCATTTTGTTCTAGGTGAGTGCTTCATTGAAGTCGTAAGTACTTAATTGGACTTGCTTTACCAAGCGTTAAAAATTCTAGCATCTACAGGACACAATGTAATTGTTGCTGTGAAACCTGATTTTCAAGGGAAGTAACAATTGAGTAAGAGGGCCACAAGGACATGAAGTAGTTTCCCAGTGCCTTCTGCATCAGATCATCGGATAATAAAGCCACCATGAGTAAAATTCCATGTACGATAATAAAAAATTGAGTGGATAGAATTCCACACGAGACTCTCATCCGTTATCCGCACCTATTCCATAAATTCAAGATATAACAATATTTATAGACAATAAGATTGAGTCTATACAATTTTTCGATCCGACGTATTGTAACGGGAATATTTCTAATTTTAGATAGTATATATATATATATATATATATAAAATATATATATATATATATAGATATATATATATATACACAGTTTTGAACTACTTGATAGGATATAGCAACATTTGAAAATAAAATTCGAAAATCGCGTCATTAGTGCAACCTCAATAGCTGATTTTCCTTAATGGTTATCTGCTAAGAGGTTAATGAAGTTATTGTCCATGGTTCACTTTGAAAAAGTAAAAATTTTTGTTATTCCACGCTTACTCAGTTATGTTTTGTTCGAGAATAAAATCGAGTACGAGTCTCTCTCCCTTTGGTTGAAGGTGTTATCATTTAAATGTTGCCATTGGGTAGTTGAATGGATTGATAAGAAGGTAGGAATAAACAGCCCTTAGAGCCGATGAATACTCTTGAAGGAGACTGGTATCGATTATACACTGCGGGTGAACGAGAGGTCATTATCGGCTCTGAGGGGTTGGCTGGGTGTCGGGAGGGTGGCGGCATATCTCTCTCATCTACCCTCGGCTAATAGACCCAGAGCCCGAGGCAAGGTCTGAGACATCTCCCGGACGGAAGGAATCCGTTGCCCGTCTTTGAAGCTGGCATGTATGTAGCTATGATGTGACATCTCAGGACACTATGACAACAACAAGACCGCTGGTCGGGTCTCTATGGCAAAGGGCCCGTCAGTCTCCTGGTGACAACTCATTCCAGGTTCCCTTTGTTTGGCGTGGGCTGTACGTCCAGTAGATCACCCACGACCTAAGAGCTTTGATTGCAAATCTTATTTCGGTTGTAAGACGATCTCAATCCCCTACAATGTCAACAGAAAACACGCACGCACACACAGTATGAATAGGAGAGGAAAAAGTCAGTCACGCAGGGGCTGCGTAAACTAAGCAGATTTCCCACGTGAAGTTTTACAATAGAGAAATCTGCCTAATAACAGCTGTAGTAGTAAGAAACCTCTAAACCTATTCACGAGGGACGAATAGTTACGAAAACGGCCGCCAGAGCTCACAGCGGAAAGTCCGAACTTGGCCACTGCTGCCGAACACATGCAGAATACAAATTGCAAATATCTCAGTTAATATTCAAGATACAGAATAAATGTATAGAACAATATTTATAGTAAATTTAATTTGCAATAAGATGAATTCTGTAATATTTTTCGATCCGACGTATACTAACGGAGATATTTCGAATTTTCGAAAATCCTCCCCTCTAAACCCCCCTCCCACTGGTCCGATTACAGCCGTTAACGAACATGATCTTTCTTTTTACATATAACGACTAAATATCGAGTTTGGTAACGATTACACAATAATTGCGCTAGTGCGAGGTAAAGGACAAATTATATATATATTATATATATATTAAATATTATATATATTTATATATTATATATATATATTAAAGATATAGATTAGTGATATATAGATTATATATATATTATATATATATATATTATATATAGATATATATTTTTATATAATATATTATATATTATATATATTATACAGTTTGAACGGTTTTGAACCACCAATTCTCCGGGCCCGATTTCAGTGAATGACTTAATCGTTTTATGCGTTCTAAAACAAATGGTTTTACAATTCAATACGTTATTCGTCCAACATGACAATATTAGGAGAAAAAAAAAATTAACCATTAGTTCCTTTACACACAGGAATATTAATACGTTAATAAATAAATATAATATTTATTTTTTTAGCATGCGGTAAATAATCTCTTCATAGAATAAGGATAGACGTTAGAGTCTTGATAATGACAGCCTCGGGTTTTGTTTCCGAACTCATTAAACTTTGAAACTAAAAGTACTTTAACAGCTCGCACTGAAGAATGCATTTCTCTCAAAACAGATGTAAGTACTTCGTAATTAGTTTTTATTTGTTGTATAGTGCTTTGTTATTCCTGACTATTGTTACGTAGGGCCCTGGCTAATTGGATTTGTATTTAGGATTCTGTTCTGTTAGAGTATAAATAATTAACAGTACTATTATACAATAGCATGACCTATGTCTCAATAAAAACAGAGTAAAACAACTAAAAGTACTTTATATACAATTCATCATAGTAAAAAATAGTCACAAATAAAAATATAGTAAGTGTTATTTCTCACACAATTTATTTTATCACTGTTCTCCAAAATACATCTGCCTTATTCAGAAAATTTAAATTTATAAATTACGTCGGGGCTGCAATAATTAAGCAGATTCCTCAAGCGATGAGCACGTGGAGGAATGGGGAGGGGGACAAACGCAAAGGGGAAAAAATGAAATATCATGGTTAATATTTGAGTTGTAAAAATCATTTATTAGTACAATAAATGTAGAAAATTGAGTTTGCACCAGCATTAGTTATTTAGCTTTTTTTTAGATCTGACGGCAAACCGACTGGACTAACACAAGTACTGGCAACAAACTACGAGCAATTAAGAACACTATTTGCATGTGGCCATCAAGTTTTAGAAACTCTAGGAGAGAAGAAGTAGTTCTCTCGAGACTTAGAATTGGCCACACCAAATTAACACACTTATACATAATTGCAAAGACTGACAGACCTACTTACTCAACTTGTAACATTCCCTTGACGATAAGACATATACTGACGGAATGCCGAAAACGACGACACCAGGACTTCCCGTTCGATTTACAAAAATGTTTGGCCTCCACAAAATTCAAATATACAAAATTTAACATACAAATTAAGTCTGTGGTGTGCAACAAAATTTCAAATTATATGAATTAATTGTATTACACGCGTTTGTAGAAGGAAATTACTACAATCATTAGCAAAAGTACCATTTTCAGTCATTCATTTCCTATTGGTCATCCACCAATTATGCTCATCACCATTTTTTTTTTTTAATGTTCACTTATATAGTTATTTATTATACAAGTGACGAAAGTAGATCATTTTAAAACTCGAGTGAAACGTTTACCCACACGAGCGAAGCGAGTGTGGTAATTTCACGAGAGTTGTAAATTCTACTTTCATCACGAGTGTAATATTAATTTTTTTCTGTAATACATGATCAGATCTAACCAGAATATGAACAAAATTTAGGATGTGTGAAGATTATGGTATGTTGGTTAGTTTATAAGCATAGTTATTAAAACATCTAGTGATGATTTGTGAAGTTCTGCGGTTATAAACAAGTTGCAGGTTATAACAAGGCAAGGTTAATTATTTATTATATTTAAATTTTAAAATATAGTGATTATTTCCAACAATAATTTCATTTCACATTTGAATTTATTTTTGTTAAAATAAATTTCTTACTATGGTTAAGAAACTTTTAAATGCATTTTTAATTTCCAACCTTCAAAATTATTTTTTAATTTATACTTATTACTAATTAAGAAGGCAATTCACTTTCACTCTATTGCAAAATGTTTCACTTTCTTCACTCATTTTAGTTTAGTAATGTTACCATTATTCAACGATTACAGAAAAAAATGTTTATGTATTTCACTTTTGTTATTATTTTTGGTATATGTTATTGTTACTTGTTGTTATCTCTTATCTATTTTACTTTTGTTAGTTCAATATGTGCAATTTTTTACTGTTGAAAGGGCAAATCATCTATGATGTCATGTCTATAAATAAATTTTAAAAAAAAGGATCGGAAGGTAATATTTCTGACTAGTTTATCCCTCTCTCATTGATCTAATTCCTCTTGTTGAAGTTCCTCTTATGTTTTACATAACGCTTATAGATCAAGTTTGTTGACGATTTGACAAAACATTCGACCACTTTATCCATTATTGAACCTGACACCGTCAAGAATTGGAGAATCATGGCATACTAACTAAGCTGGTGTCCTATTCGTTAAAACGAGAAAAGGATTATTAATATATTATTGGTTGTTTCAATATTGCGTCAGCTTTTTATTTACTAAAACATGGTAAATTACTATTTTTAACATACCTTTTTGTTGTTCAATTATGTCAGTGCCATGTTTTTAATTGTTTTTTGGTGATTTGATTTATTTTAAATGTTTCTCGTTTCGGATTTTAGAAAAATAATTTAAATATTTTAGTATTGTCATAATTGTACCTCTATTTATTGACTAGAGTGCTGCATGTTCTCTTTCATGACAGTTAATTATATGCTTTCGACTATCTTCATTTGTGATGTATATTACTTAAATTTAATTAAATTCTTTGTTTGTTAAGTTCATTTTTATTCACCGATGCTTGTTGTTTTTGGTAAGTGCTTAATGTTTAACGTTTAGTGGAGAAAAATAAGGCACATTTATTTAACCAGATAACAATTTTGTACCTTTTAAATATAGAGGAATAAATTGGTAATACTAAAATTTCGTATAGCAAACGGTATAATAATAACATGAATAATAATTTATTATTAAACAAAATGGGTTAATTTAATTTCCTTGCTGCAAGAAGATTAAAATTCAACTGGTTTCAAATGGTAACTTGGCTTTTAGATTTTATTGGTAGTGTGAAAAAATTCATGAAAAAACTAATAGAGCAATAAACGAGTTTCAAATTAATAAAATAACTTAAAAAGATTTTTCGAAAATCCTGACAACATACAAAAGGACGAATGAAATAACTGTAAAAACTATATCCATAACCTTTGTTGATGTAAACTTTGGATTTCTCATATTTTAAAATGAATTTTTTTAAGTCTAATATGAACAGTGTTTCTATAATTTTTTATTGACTGTTTTACGGTGATATAACAGGAATTGTATTTTTATAACGAAACAGGTCAATTTCCACCCCGCTTGAATTTTCGAAAAAGCTCTAATAATTTTATCTATAATTGTTTCTTAAATAAACGATTGATAATATTTCTATATAATTTTATAAAAGAAACTTTTTTTTTCTATTGGTGTTTATAAATATTACTTTGTATGAAATTTCTGTCGTATTTTACATATGTTTGTTTAGCAAAAATCATATTTATTTTAGAGGGATATAAGTTTCAAGAACTTAATTATAAAGTCGTTATAAATTCACAGAAAGTACTCCCCGTAGAAAACTAAATTCAATTACTTCCAAGGAACAGCAAAACTTTGAATTTACTTTCAAGATTTCTAATTTATTTTGACAGCCCAGATTTACTGGATTAGTCTTGTGGACCTGTATACAGAAATGGTTATTTACCTTCTTCTATTGCTTGTAAATGAATAATGCGAAAATTATGTTTATTATACAGTTCGTTAAATTCTAGTTGATAAATAACTGAAATTGGGACCAGCGGTAGTGGGAATTTAGTTGGGCAATAATTCGATTGTGAAAGATAAAACAGACCACAATTTCCGCGGTTTTAAAATTACTATAAAACGCTCAAATTTTTTTTTTCTTTTTTACGGCTCTCTTTATTTATTATTTTTATTTCCGTCTAAAACCAACTGTAAATCTATAGGATCATCGGTTAAAAAGATATTGCTATCTGATGCTTTAAGGGTAAATTTGACCCACTTTCTGATAGCAAATGAAATAGCCTACTTGCCCTGAAATATAGATTAATACAAAGAGTATGATCCGCTTTTTCCAGAAATTGTTTAACGTAATTGTCCAATCTGAAGAATTTATTTTCTGATAGAAAGGGATTTCGCCCCACCGTGCGTCGTCTAATCACCATGGTTGGGAAATGTGTTACAAATCAATTTTTTTTAACTTATATTTATTTGGTTTATGCCCCACATCAAAAGTGATTGGTATGATCTCTGTTTAGAATAATATAGTCATTTGCTCATATAAACATTGACATTGTGTTTTATTTATATAGTATGGAAAACTAAATATCTGAGGTTTTCTCATTTTATATTATATCGCTTATTTTTTTTTTATATGTGTGTGTGTATAGTAAGTGGAAAGGGTGGAATCTCGCTAATCCATATCCCAAGATATGACGTTTTGACACTTACCTTCTTATTCAGGGACCCCCAGGAAGGCAAGGAGTTGGAGGGAGGTTCCACCCCGCATATTAAATTTGTGCTCTTACCCCCATAAATTATGTAGCTCTCCTCCTCCTGGTAGTTAATATTAAACGACTTGGGGGACATTTTAGCCTCCGTTTCCCTCACATTAGGAAAAGTCGGTACATTAGGGGATGTGAGGTTACCACAAACTACCGCGACATATTCCAAATTGCTTTGGAGATCGATACAGAATACTAGTATCAGATTTCCCCAACGGGAAACCAGCTCTCATGGTTCCACTCATGGCACGATTTTCGAAAATTGTCAACAATCGTCCTTCGATCCTACCGATGAGAAGATGCCGAAAAGGCTGTCGGTTCAAATCTGTATATACATTTGTTCCGTTAAAGTTCTAGAGTTCGCAATTTTTGTTTGGTCGATTCCAAACTCGATATCTTTAATCGGACCTAGGGGAGGAGAGTTTAAAGAGTGGGTGAAGGGTCAAGAATTTATATCGCTTCTATCATGTTGGTTCGACAAAACTGTATGGAATCAATCTTATTGCAAATTTAATTTTCTATAAATGTTGTTTTTTATTGTCACTGTCTTGAGTGTTAATCAAGATTTGCTCATTCCCTATAGCGATTTCACCAATTAACGGAGAATTTTAATTTAGAGTTTTATAACGATTAAAAAGAACTAGCGACAGCATATGGATCGATAGTAAGATTGGTTCTTTACAGTTTTCTTTCTGCCGTAGAAGAACAGAGATATTTCGAATTTTCGAAATTCCCCTCTAAACATCGCCCCCCCCCCTTACCGATTACAGACGTTAAAGTCTTATATATACTTGTGTGTGTGTATAAGAATAAATAAAAAAAAAGTCCGTAACGCAGGGGCTGCGTGAACTAAAACAATTCCCAGCGTACTGGTATAAATAAACTTATGATATCATCTCACCACATATTCTTTACAGTTCCCATCCGACTTATTTCAAAAGAGATATTTTGAACTAACAAAATTCCTACCGCTCCCACTGATCCAGTTTCAGCCCTTAACTTACTTTTGTATGAAATGCTTATAAATGAAGTTTAGTAATTATCAAACAAAAATGTCGACAACTAGATAGGTAGGTAACAGACAAGTATATCGAGAGATATGAGAAAGATAGACAGAATTTTGAACGGATTTCATTTTCGTCATCTCCTAATTATGATCGATGGATATTTGAGGAAAAGTTTCAAAAATTGCGTCATGAGTAGAACCTCAATAGCTGAATTCCCATAAAGGAAATCTGCTAAAACTGAGACTGCATTCAATACATGTACATAATAGAGGCACATTGTAATCCGATGAGTGACAATAGTGAAACGTAGACTACAAAAAATAGTCTACACTTGAAAAGTAAAAAAGAAAAAAATATTACCACTATCAGGTCAAGGCTCAGAAGTATTGTGTATTCATAAAGTAGTTTGAGCATTTCTCGTTGTAAACATATCTAGAATAGTAATGAGCAAAAGATTGGATTTTATTATTATTTATTTCTCCAATTAGGTCTGTCAATGTATTCTACTCGAGAGAAGCTTTAAATCACCTGATTACTCTAGAATTATGCAATGCGCTAAAATTAATAAAGTATTTGAATTTTTGTTATAATGCAACGGGGATCATTTTATTTTTGTTCATGATTCTACGAAGTCTACGATCATACCTTCAAAAGCAATATTTCTTTTTCTACTGGTTTTTTTCTGCAAATATGCACATGACAAAAGTTGTTTATTTTGTTATTTAAAGTAACTTTGGTTATGTTCACTTTTGCTGTATATAACATAAACGAGATATGCGTTAAAAAATCTAATGCGGAAGCCAACCAATTTTGGTTGAGCTCAAACGGATTGAACCGAAGCATCTAACAAAACTTGGTATTGCGAATTAGCTCATTAATACTTCCGTGATTATTGCTATATTAAAATGTTAGGTTCAAACGGGAGTGGGGGTTATAAGACAGGCCTGAGAATAAATAAATTTCGCAATTTTTATTCATTTTCTATTTTTTTTTCGGGCCAATATCGTATACACATAGCAAAAGTTGGTTTTCTTTTGATATTTAAAGTAACCTTTTTTCTGTATTCATTTTGCCGTAAATGAAGTTTAAACACGGCATATACGGTTAAAACCATTGTTGGGAGTCATTAATTTTATTAGTTGCTTATTTTTAAATGTTTTTATCTTAAATGCATATTTTGACAAATTGATGTTATTGTTTTAGTCTTATATGATAGTTGTAAGTATGATTCGGGATTTAGGTGAGCTTATAATATCTCCGTCGCCTCCTCATCTTATTTATTTATTTTCCCTATAAATTTGTTATTTATTTCTAATAGATAATATTTAGTATTAGAAGCATTTCTGGGATTTAATTGGTATACTCGATATGAATGTTTAAATAGTATTACTTAGATTGGAAGGGGGCTCATCTTCCCTCATCTAGCTTTTTTGAACGGAAATGTATTAGTTTATGGGATCTAATTATTTAGTTCCATCTGGTAGCTAAAATTATTAAAATATGTATTCTGAATCAATATTCTAAGGAAATACAACGATGATAATCGCTCCTGCGAGAGCGGAAATTTGACGGGAGTTAATGGGTTGAGTTTTACTTATTTCCAGTGGGAATTGCTGGGAATGTGAGAATTGGGAAGTGATTTCCTCTGAGGGTTAATAATACGAATATGATCCTTATGTATAAAACTATGCTGAAAACTCTATTGTGCTTGGATTGATTTTTGGCAGGAAAATATGTTTTTTATAGATGATATTTTAATTTTAATAAATGCTAACCCATGATCTATGGTTTGGAAATTATTCAAAAACCGTGAGTCTAAGATGTCGCGAAGGATTAGATTTAGGAACCCATTTTTCATATATTCTTCCAAAACTAAAAATTTCTATTCTATTAACCTGAAAGTTTACTCTTTTGGAATTGGCTGTTTTGTAAAAACAATACAGCGTGGAGGGAAGTGCAAGTGATACACATTGAATTCTTGCTATATAAAAATACAGGGTGTCCTGAAAAGGGTATCGGGGTAATTTTGTTTTCGGCGGCCATTATTCGAAAAACGGGGCGTCTAGAAGGGCGCTGGGGAGGGGTTCGTTGCGTCCGCTATTATTTTGTGGAGTTTTTAGTCAAGATTGGAAACAGTACTCGGGGAACGCATCGACGCATTTTGCGTATGAGCGTATTATCGTAATGGTGATTCAATAGTGACTGCTCAACGTCTCTATCGTTGCGGATATTATCGTACACGCCACGCCGCCAAGTTGACGATAGCATTAGGAAATGGTTCAGGATGTTCGAGGAATACAGGGTGCAGACAGTTTTAAAAACTCCAAAACTCTGGTCAGTTCCTCGTTCAGTTCGCGATAAAGATTACAATCTGAAGAAGTTTTGGGGAGGCGTCGGTTTCGTCAAAAATCCGTCCTTTTATTCCATCCGAAAGCGAAGCACTGGATAAGCGTTGAACATCCAAAAAAGCGTCTTTACAATGCGATTTTAAAGAAAGTCTTATCATCTAAAAAGCCTATAAAATTCAATTGGTTCAAGGAAATTGAAGGATACGGACTATGCTAATCGACTGAATTGTTTGGCGAACGAAATGTCTGCTAGCGATTTTTAAACAACCTTTAACAAACATTCTGTTCAGTAATCGGATCAAATTTTCACCTGAATTGGGTCATGTTAATAAGCAGAATTGTCGGTACTGGGCAGTGTAGAATCCGAGACGAAAGCTTGTAACGACTCCTGCTTAGCCCCAAAGGTCGTTGTTTGGGGCGCTATGTCTTGCTAAAAGGCATAATTTGGTCCTTATTTTCATGAAGATCAACGAAGGCGCGAGCAATTAATGTTGTATAGTGACACGTTATTGCAATATGTTGCGAAATTTTTTTGGTTCCCTAGAGTTGCAGGACTTTGCAGGTTTTCAAACTCAAGGAAACGTGGTTCCAGCAAGATGGGGCCACTTGGACATACCTCAAAAGACTCAATTAAAGTTGTTCAACGAATTATTCACCTTAATAAAGTCAATTTCGCGAAGGGGTAACTTCAACTGGCCTCCCAGATAGCCCCCAAACCTTAGCCCGCATTTGACTATTTTGCATGGGGATACCTGAAAAGTAAGGGTTTATCAAAAACAAACCGACGAATTCTAACCCAGTTTAAAGCAAAATACATCAGGTCTGAAATGGCAAGCAATAATCGATAGCTATGTTGTCAGCGTGTTTATCGCCAATCATTCGCTTTCCGTTTAGAAGAGCTGGCCAGCAACGTAAACGGTCCATCATTTGGGATGACATCTATCTATTACAAATAATTCTTCCAATCCAATTGCTTTTAATAATAAACAATAAACCTTTTTTTTCCATACAAATAATTTATGTTTCATTGAACTTACAAATACCCGATACCCTTTTTGGGACACCCTGTACTAATCATTAGTCAGTCAGACATTGATTTTCCCGAGCGAAGCCGGGGTGAGGGCCGTGTTACCTTAGGCTAGTATTTATATATATATATATTATTATATATATATATATATTTATATATATATATATATATACTAGCTCAGTTACCCGGCTTCGACCCCCTTTTTTGTTTCGGGGAATTTCATTTGAGGCTGAAATGGTGTTGGTATTATTTTTGGCAAGGCTTTTTACTTTGCACAATATTTTGACATTTTACCCGTTCCAGTTGTTAGGTTTTTTTTTAAAAATACCCGTTGTTGGAATTTGTTATTAAATAAAATTATTTTTTTTATGTTAAGACTTCACTGTCCTCGCATATTTCCCCGTTCTCATGTGGCATTTATGCGAGATTTTGAATTATTAAGGAGGAAAATTATTGACTTACATTTGAATTAATTTTTTTCAGGTGAGGTACCTGGTAGTTCATATATTGAAAAGAAGTGTTGAGCCAAATTTTCTCTTAAATAACCCAAAATAAACAAACTTTTGTTATGTTCATATTTGCCACGAAACCCCAATATAATTCATTTTTATTACTTTTCAGGCCTCCCTTATAACCCCACCACTCCTGTCAGTCCCTTAGAAATGTTGTATGGGGCTTATTATAAGGAAAGGGCGTTAGTGCTAATTCACATACGAGTTTGTTGGTTTAATTCGGTTGAGTCTTTAGTGCCAAATAAAAATTGTGGACTCCCGCTATAGTTTATAGCGTATAACTCATTTATGCTTCCGTATATGGCATAGTGGCATGTAACAAAAGTTACTCTAACTTACAAAAATAAACAACTTATGTTATGTGGCATTATTCGACTGATAAAGCTATAGGAAACGAAATATTCGCTATTTTTTTAATTTCTGGTCTCATATAACCCCAATTCCTGTTCGTCTTAGAGAATATTAATATAGCCTAAAGTCTATGTTGGGCTAGTTAGTAATATACATACCAAGTTTCATAAAATTCGTGTTCAGCCGTTTTATGCGTGAAAAGGTAACACCATAAACAAACAAAACAGGACACGAAAGGAGAACAAAAAGTAGTTATGGTGTCTATACATGACATGTGAAACGAAAAGTTATCGTTGATAATTTTCGGCGAAAAAAAAGTCAATGTACAGACAGAGATTACAATTTTATATATATACACGGAATGAATCTTAAAGAAATAGGCCAGCCAACTTTGTAGCGCTGATTAGATAGACCAGAAAGACAAACAATTAATGAAATATATCTGAATATAACATATTAATTTTATTGAAAACAATTTACACACAGCTAGTGCTGTAATTTGTAATGAATCAGAATCAGTTTTATCTCAAACACTCAAATTTTAACAATGAAAGGGAGGGGGGGGGGTCAACAGAACATATTTCCATATATCTCACAAAGTAACAGTTCCATGACAACAATATTTGGTATTTAACCTTGTAATGAAGTCGTTCATGACATATCCGCTTATAATTAATGTGACACTAGCAGGAGTATACTGAAAGCGAAAAAACATAAAATCCAAATATCTCGGTTAATACTCATTATACGAAAAATATGTATAGAATAATATTTATAGTAAACTTAATTTGCAATACGATTTTTTCTATACAATTTTTCGATCCGGCGTACAGTATCAGTGATATTTCGAATTTTTGAAATTCCTTCCTCTAAACCCCCCTCTCCCACTAGTCCGATTTCAGCCGTTAACGAACATGATATTTCTTTTTACATAAAACGACTAAATATGGATTTTGGTAATTATTCAACAATTATTGGGACTGCTAGAGCGGTAACAGACAAATATATAAATACAGTTTTGAACGGACTTCCGTCATCTCCTAGGTAGGATCGATGGACATTTGAAGAAAAATATCGTAAATCGCTACATGAGTACGACCTCAATAGCTGATTTCCCTTAAGAGAAATCTGCTAAAAGGGGAAAACAAATTGTACCCCTGTATCAAACTTAATTTAATAGTCAAATACAAAATAACTCTCCGTTAGTCATGTTTATGTCAGGAATTATTTTTACTTCTTGTGCAAAGTAAGTATTGTATTTTAGCCCCTCCCTCTTCGTTTGTCGATTTCGTACAAAAGGAAAGGTGCACAGCTGAACGTTAACGAATAAGTAGGAGTGAGTGGTGTTAGTAAGTACTATTGTTATTCTAATCTCGCTGGATTATTCACAAGTAGCGCTATCTAGTAGCGTGCACCTGTTGTCAGAGCCAATTAAACACATGGAGCAGCTCACTTAGAATGAAGGGCTTCACTCTATCTCTTTCGATAGAATTAGTTTAAGGCGGCTGCTTTTAGGGCTCATACATACTTGTCTTTCATCTTTCATTAATTAACAACAAAACGAAAGATAATTACTATGTATTGAAATGAAAATACTAAATATGTCGGTTACAGTGCGACACTAAATAACTAGTGTTATTACTGAAGTAATGTCTACAATTTTAGCTGATTTCCCCTAAGGGAAATCAGCTATTGAGGTCGTACTCATGATGCGAGTTTCGAGAATATCTCTTCTAAATGTCCATTAAGGATCCTTACCCCATGGATGATGACGAAAATGAGGTATCGGTTCAAAATTATGTATTATATATATATATATTTATATATTATATATTATATTATAAATATATATATTGTATATATATTTATATTATATATTATATTGTTCTGGTTATCGACTCTAGCCGATCGCACTTTTTTGGTTGATCGTTTCTTCCCCCTTACCCAAACTCAATATTTTTACGTTTTATGCAAATAAGACAGATCAAGTTCGTTTAATGGTGAAATAGGACCATTGGGAGAGGGGGGAGGATTTTCGAAAATTTCGAAATTATCTCCGTTACTATATCGTCGGATCCAAAAGATTGTATGGCCCCCCAACCAATCTTATTGCCAGAAATTAATATTTACTATAAATATTGTTCTATACATTTTATTCTTCTATCTTCCAATATTAACCGGAGATATTTGCATTTTTTATTAAATTGTAGGCGAATAAAAAAATAATCGGACGAGTGAGTTTTCCGCCAAAACTTAGTTCGGCCGTTTCAGTAACTGTTCGGCTCTCATATGGAGATTTCTGTATTGTATAACTTCACATGGGAAATTTGCTTAGTTTACGCAGCCACTGCGTGACGGACTTTTTTTTTGTTAAATTGTCAGAGAATACAAAACAAATAATTTCCTTAGCTCTGCAAATGTTAACGCCGAAGTTTGAAATTGTCGGTGATGTAATCTACTCAAGGAGATACCTTGTTAGTAAGTAGATAGGCTGAAGTTAGGAGTGGCCTGTATCCTGTAAACTTCACCGGGATTAATGATGTTAGGTTGGCTCCCCTGAGGAGCCACTGAACAATCTATTGGATGCCATAGGACGTTGCTTCAGGTTAGTTACCAATGATGGGTGAAGTTCAGCAGTTAGGTTACGAAACCCCTTTGACGTTCGTACCATACTCGTTACATTCAATCACTAACGAACTAGGAGGTTTTATTTTTGTCGTGTAAACTAAAGTTCGAATTTATTAATGGTCGAAAACAGACCATTGTGATGCAGCGGGGTCTGCAGCGGGGATAAAACTTAATTTATTAAATATATCCTATTGGAAGCTTCGTACCGAAAATTTCATTTGACCCATCTATCTCGGGGATTCCCAAACTATTTTGGGGCCAGAGACCCCTTTTCCAATATGAACAGATACCTCAGGCCCTCCAGAGCCAAATTAATTTAAAACCCGGTCTAGTTTTTTTTTCCTATTGATACAAAATACTTACCAATTTCAAAAATTTGCGGTTAGTTAAAGAGTAAACTTGAAATCGTTTTCTCACTAAAATTTAACAAAATGAATAGGTGTAACATTTAGTAAGTGTCAAGACATTCTTATAATAAGTTGGTACACGTAACACAATTTATACTGTATATTGAAGGCTTCCAATAAGAACATGTGTTAATTAATAGAGTTCGATTTTAGCAGATTTCCCATAAGGGAAATCAGCTATTGAGGTTGTACTCATGACGGAATTTTCGACATTTTTCTTCAAATGTCCATCGATCCTACCTAGTTGATGGACGAAAATGATGGTGTCCGTTCTAAACTGTATATATATATCTTTATATATATATATATATATATATATATATTATATATATAGATTTAATATATCTATATATTTAGTATATATTATATATATTTGTCTGTTACCGCTCTAGCGGTCGCACAATTTTTGTTTGATCCTTACCTAATCTTCATTTTTAAGCGTTTTATGTAAAAAGAATGATCAAGTTCGTTAACGGTCTGGAATATCGGACCAGTGGGGGAATGGGGGGGGGGGGGGGGGGGGGGGGGGGGGGGGGGGGGGGGGGGGGGGCGTGGGGGGGGGGTGGGGGGTGGGGTGGGGTGTGGGTGGGGGGAGTGGGGGGGGGCGGGGCGTGGGGGGGGGGGGGGGGGGGGGGGGGGGGGGGGGGGGGGGGGGGGGGGGGGGGGGGGGGGGGGTGGGGGGGGTGGGGTGGGGGGGGGGGGGGGGGGGAGTGGTGCGGGGGGGCGCGGGTTGGCGGCCTGTACGGGTGGCCTGCTGCTCCCTCCCCCGTGGCTGTACGGTTGGGCCGTGGGGTCGTGGTGAGCGGGGCCCTCCCCCGGGGTGGGGTGGGTGGTCAAGGGGAGCCCTGGGTGGTGTGGTGGCCGTGGGGGCCCTGGGGGCGTGGCTACGAGGGCCCCACTGAGTGGGTGGGTGCCGGGTGGTGGAGGCGCGCCGGCGTAGTTGATCCCCCCCGCGGGCGCCCTCCCGCCGAGAGTGTGGTGTGGGTTGCCCCCTTGTAGGTGTGGTTGCTTGGCGCTCCCCCCGGTGGTGGCCTGGGGTGGTCCCAGGTGTGAGTGCTGGAGAGCCCTGTGGGGTCCGCCTTGTGTTCCTTGTTTGTGTGCCCCCGTCCCGCCGCGTTGTTGTGTTGTGAGTGTCCCCCCCCCAGGTTTGTAGGGCCCGTGGACTAGGGTGTCCTTGTTGTGTGCGGTGGCGGTTCTTTGTTGCGGGGGTGTGTGGGGGTCTGGGGGTGTGCGGTGTGGGTCATCGGGGCGCGGGCTGGTGGGTGGAGCCGTAGTGGGCTGGGGTTGGGGAGTGAGGCGGAGGGTCGGGGTGTCCAGGCCGTGTGGCTGGTTGGGGGATTGGTGGTGGTGCGAGTCGTGCGGGTGTGGTGGGTGGTTGGTTGCGTGGGCGGGGGTGAGATTGTTCGGGTGGGGTGTGGCGGGGCCGCGTGGTGGGGGGTCCGGGGCTGGGGGTGGGGTGGGTGGCGGTGTGTGGAGTGGTGTGTGGGCGCGGTGTGGGCGTGGTCTGGAAGGGTGCGTGGGTCCCGCTGGTAGTTGGGGTTTGGGGTGTGGGTGGGGTTCGGGGGAGACATTGGGAGGAGTTTTGTTAGGGTTACGTGTTTGTTAGAAGTCTTTGGCGTGTGGGGTGGTTTTGGGTGTAAGTGCGGAGGAATAGTTTTGGGGGGGAGTTTTGGGAGGTTACTGTTGTGGTGGGGCAGTTTGTCTTTAGTGGGGGCGAGTTTAAGTCGGGGGGGGGGGGGGGGGGGCCCGCGGGGGGGGGGGGGGGGGGAGGCTCGGGATGGGGTTGTGTTGTCGTGTAAGTTGTGAGGGTTTTCCGTCGGGGTGGATTATGTTATGCGGTGGTGTGGAGGGTTGCTGGGGTCCGTGGCCGAGTAGGTAGGGTGCTGGCGGGAGTGGGGGGCGCGGGGGGGGGGGGGTGGGGGGGGGGTGGGGGGGGGGTGGGGGGGGGGGTGGGCGGGGTGGGTGTGGGAAGGGGTGGGGAGAGGGGTGGGGGGTCTGGGGTGGGTGGGGTATGTGGGGTGGGTGGGGGGTGCCAGAGTGTGTGTGGGTGGGGGGAAGTGGTTGGGGCTGGGGTGTGGGGTGGGTGTTCGGGTGCGCGACCGGGGTTGGGATTGTGGGGGGGGGGTGGGAGTGTGGGACCCCCCCCCTCCCCTCCCCGGTCACGACGCCCCCTCCCCACTAATGGCAGTTCTCACCCCCCCCACTCGCGTGGGGCCCCTCCATCCTCGCGCTCCCTCTGTGGGGTCCCCTGTGGGTGAGGTTTAGGAGGGTACCGTGTCAAACCCCAAGTGTCGGGTGAGAGCGACGACGCGCACGAGCGGTGGGATTTCCTTGTCGTTTTTATGTCCCGGCCCACCTGATTTTTTTTTTTACTACGGGCGAACGCCACCCGCTCCCCCTCCACCCCCCTGAGGAGGGTGGGCACTCCCTCTTTTACCTCCCGGTTCCCCCCGGGCGTTTGGGAGTTTGCCACCTGTTGCGGAGTTTCAAAAGAAAAAGGTGCCGTTATGTGTTCGATAGAGCCAACCACCATCTTATTCCCCGCAAAATTTCGATTTACTATAAAAAATTTTGTTCTCCGTTATTCTCTTCTATACGTCGGATCAACCGACGAGGTATACGGGGAATATTTCCAATTTGTATTCTGCCAAATTTAAATTTACTATATAATAAGATTACTGTTCTATACAGTTATCTCTATCGTTAGTTTATTAGAGCGAGAGCGAGGAGCCTAGGCCGAGCGAGCCCGGGCGAAGCGACGACCAGAGACGACCGTGGGCCCGGCCCCTGGAGTGAGCCTGCCCCGAGGAGCTGTCTCCCCCCGCAGAGCACGAGGTTTGTATTCTGCGTGTGGTATAGAGACTATGTCGACACACGAGTTCCGACGTGAGAGCTCTGGCCCGGCCCCCGTTTCCATAACTATCGTCCACTCACTGTGAACCCTTGAATGTCAGGTTTTTCTTAGAGGTTAGGCTCTAGGTTTTCCGTTAAACTGTGTTTCTTTTTTTTTGGGCTAGAGAAGAAAACTACCCCCCCTCCCCGGCCCGGTTATTACGCCCCCTAAACCTAAAATCATTGTTTTTTTTTAGGTTTTAGAGGTTTCTTACCCCATCACTACATTCTGTTTCTATTAGCCAGAATTTCTCTATTGCCTTAAAATACTTCACGTCGGGAAATTCTTGCTTAGCTTTACGCAAGCCCTGCGTGTACGGATCCCTTTTTAGACCTTGCCGACCTCCAAAATCAGTTTATGTTTATGTAAACCACTAGGAAACCGATTTAAACCCCTTTAAGAATCCTGGATCTAGCTGATAAAATAGTGTCCTAAACTTTTAATCTTTTCACTTTTCACTGACATCAGTATCAAAGTTTTTTGCTCTCCTATCAATGTCAGCCTATGATTTCAGAATAAAGAATGGACTAATAAGAAAACCTTGATTTTTAACATTGAAAAATAATTTTCAACGTGCTAGTTAGTTTGGCAACCATTTGCCAGGCAACTCCAACTTTCATTAATCGAATTTGTATTTAGAAAAAAAGAAAACTAGGTCCGGGAATTGGAAGATCAGTTAGTGTGGTCACCACCCAAGACTCACGAAACTACATTTCCTTAGTTTATGCACCCCTTGTGTGACGGAATTTTGGTAAATTTGATGTGATTTGGTGAAATATCATGGCCCTGAAACCCTGAAGGAATTCTTTCTATGTCAGTTTCCGCTACATAAAATGTTTCTAGTCAGCCCCGTAACGATAAAGTTTAGTCGCGTTGTAATTTCACGATATTACAGCATTCTTTCACCCCACTTATTGGGAGGGAGAACTTTTGGACCATCAGTCATCTGATGAACAATAAAGTCAGCACTGAAAGCAACATTTAATCCCTTGGATTTTTCTTGAGCCATTTTGAATTCCAAGAGAAATATCTTTGTCGTTTCCAAGAAATAGCCAGATTTTTGTTGGAGGATAAATTCCAATACTACATCTTATTTTGCTTTGTCTCAATTGTCTGGGCTTCAGTGGAATTCGTTTCATTCATGCTTTTATTGGTGTGAATTATATTTTTCTCAGGATGCCCTTATTACTGAATTGTTGGAAGGCAACGGGAAAGCACTGCCTTTCCTTGTGCTTTTCTTAATCCTTTGGTCGTTCCCTATGAAATCCTGTTTACCCGTATAAGGGATCATATATCATGTGTAGCATGTAGATACTACATTTATAATTTTGGACGGACCTCACTTTCGACCTCTAATAGCCTGGATCGATGAAATTTTTCGAAACTCGGGTCATGAGTATGACCTCAATAGCTGATTTCCCTTAAGGGAAATCTGCTAATAGAAAATATATGGTTTTGAAGAGAACAATAGTAAGCTGTACCACCGCGTGGGAAGTCAGCTTAATTTACGCATCACCTACGTGACGGAATTTATTGAAGCTGCACTAAAGAATCATGCGTTCTGACCTTGTCACCCCTTGATTTTGGAAAGTGTTGAGGTGTAGAGAGGGTAGAAAGACTAATTGTATTTGTATAAAGCTTTAGAGGATTAACCCATTAGCTGCGTGTTTTCATTCTGTCGTTCTCTGCAGCGTCCCACCCCCGGTAGGCAGCCACAGCAATGCCCTCTGGGGGAGTAAATCCTAATCCGAGAGCAGGGAGGGGAGAACCCCACGATTCTAGGGGTGTGGCTCTGTTGGGAATAGCCGACACTTCCCCACCACACCTTGATTACTTCTGGGATTCTCCCAAATTAATAACAGCTCCTTCGCCTAAACCCATCCCCTGGTCAAATATACAAAAGTCCGTCATCGAATGAGATAACCTTCAAACAAAAATTTTCGACCGCTAAAGCGTTAACTTACAAATATATAGTGACAATATTACGCAGTCCCTGCGTGACGGACTTTATTTTTTCTTCTACATAATCTTGAAAACTTTGCCTGCTACAGTCTCGAGATGGTTGGCCCAGATATTGAATATGATGCCAAATTTGGCTTACGTGAGCCTATTGCTGTCCAATTAGCGTAGACAATGGCCTGCTCCACGATCTGTGACGATCCTAATCGAGTCAGCTGATGGGAGCGGTTCGTCCCACCCACACCCCAAGGAGTGCCTGCACTTCCTCGCCGTCTCTCTACGAAGACCAATGCATTCTCACGGGAAACTCGTTGAGGAAGACGCCATTCAATGTCCTATTATTTGACGTTTGAGAGTGAAAAAAGCCTTAAACATGAACACAAGGACGTGCCTCAATTAAGGATACACCATTCTCAGCTGGAAGCATTTTATGTACTAAAATGGTTGAATAATCTTGCATAAGAGTTACTACTTCTTAATTCTAGAAACATTGTAGATAAACCTATGCACGACGATATCACCAATGCCAGAGTACAGATTCACTCGAATGTGTTTTCGCCTGTGGATTCTAGAAGCCAAATCTTGACTGTAACTGACATGTTAAATAAAAGTCCGTCACGCAGGGGCACCAATAAACTAAGCAGATTTCCCACGTGTTAATATAACACGCTCTTGACCTCCTCTCAACACATATGAGTAGCGGGGAAGGGGGGAGGGTGTTACTGAAGGTTGTAAACGAGAAGGCAAGAATAACTCGTATAATACATGAGTTACGAGAAATTCATGGAACAACATCCGAGATCATCGGAGAAAATATCTCAGTTAAAATTCAAGAACAGAGAATATATATATATATATATATATATATATATATATATATATATATATATATATATTCACACAGACATAAAAACATTTATATTCAATTAAATCTGCCATAAGGCTGTTCCTATAAACGTTTTGTATCCAATTACTATAATAGCGGAGATACTTTTACTTTTCGAAATTCCTCCCCTCTAAACACCCCCACATCCCACTTGTCCGATTTCAACCTAATATATATAAGAGGTTCCGATCAAACTAAAATTGCAACCGCTATTTAATGTGTGTGTGTGTGTGTGTGTGTGCGTGTGTGTATGTGTATATATATATATATGTATATATATATATATATATATATATATATATATATATATATATATATACTAGCTAAGGTAGCCGGCTTCGCTCGGGAAAACATTTGAGGCTGAATGATGATACTATTTTTATTGGGCAAGGCTTCAATATTTACTACACTTCCCGTCTGGGCGATTTGTTTTACCGTGAGGGTCAAGCAGGCGACTTATAAATGAGAAACTTTACTTTTGAAGAATAAATAAAAATGTGTTCCTAATCTATCCCTTTCTACTTTTTTTTTTTTTTTTTTTTTTGAATACTTCAAACCATAATCATGGATAGCGTTTCTTACAATTAAATTATAATGAAACTAATTTACTGTCAAAAACCAATCCGAGCACATATAGTTTAACCATAGTTTTGTACATTAGATTATATTCGTAATAGAAGAGCTCACTCAGTGGAAATCACTTCCACTAATGCCAGCATTTCACAGGAAATAAGTTAACTCAGTTATCTGTTTAGGCTCCTGTCATATTCCGCTCCAGCTTGAGGGCTATCACCAATGTTTTCCTTACATTATTGATTGAAATAATTTAACAAACAAACACACACGAAAAAACGAAATGCAGTTATGGTTGTCTATGACATGTGAAACGAAAAGTTATCGTGAAATTTCACGAAAAAAATCAATGTACAGACAGAGGTTACAATTTTATATATATATATATATATATATATATATATATATATATATATATATATATATTAGATGGCGTTCCGGAAGCTAAAAATATTTTCCAATTGCTGGTGTAGGTTATGTCACATGTGTTGGAGTTGGGTTTGCTGGAGGCCGAATACTAAAATATCCAAATATCTCAGTTAGATATAGAGAATAAATCTATATAACAATATTTATAGTAAATTTAATTTGCATTAAGGTTGGCTCAATACAATTATTCAATGCGACGTATTGTAACGGAAATATTTCATTTTCGAAATTCCCTCTCTAAACCTTGCAGCCCCTAAAGAACTTGGCTTCTTAACAATCAAACAAAAATTGTGACCACTAGGGCGGTAATAGACAAGAGTATATATATATATATATATATATATATATATTTATATATATATATATATATAAGTTTCATTAACGGATCTCATTTAGGTAGGATTGAAGGACATTTGAGAAAATTCCGTCATGAGTATGATCTGAATAGTTGAATTCCCATAAGGAAAAGTTACTTTTTCCATTTTTTAACATTTAATAATATTAATTAAAAGTCCATCACGCAGGGGCTGCGTAAACTGAGCATGAAGTTTTACAATAGAGAAATCTGTCTAACACTCACCACCGTGAATAAATACAAACGGTAATGTGAAATATTTTAGTTATTTTTAATAAGCTCCCAACGGAAACGGCTTCTGTATTGTAAAAAAAAAGAAACAGCTCTGCCGACCACTCAGAGTTGAACAGATAGATAGACATAATCTTCACCGGAAACAAAAATATTACTGAAATATACCTTTATATAATATATTAATTTCATTGAAATCTACCGAATGGGATTCCGCTGGAAGTGTAGTTTGGCCGTTTCCGTAACTGTTCTGTTCTCGTGAAATTGGTGTAGAGACTGGTGTTAGCTTCTACTTTGGGAGATATATGTACATATCTTCTGTTGATCCTTCTCCCTTCTTTTGTTCACTACTTGATTAATCATGGACTACTGAAATGTGAGTGATAGAGATAAATATTAATCTGATTCATTATAAATTACACTACTAGATACGATAAATAGATTTCAATAAAATGAATGGTTGGCTGAGCTATTTGTTTACAATTCAGAAGCTTCCCGTTGGGAGCTTAAAAAAATTAACTGAATGATTTCTCATTACCGTTTGTATTTATTCACGGTGGTAAGTGTTACCAGTATGCAGATTTCACTATTGTAAAACTTCACGTGGGAAGTCTGCTTAGTTTACGTAGCCCGTTGTTATGCCTCTGATCAAAAATTGTAGTGAATTAATCTTATTGTAAATATAATATTCTATAAATGTTTTTATGTTTTCTCGGTATTCAGGTAACTGAGATATCTCCATATTTTGGTTTTCGGCTTTCAGTAAACCCCCACTCCTACTCATATTAAATATAAGCTGTTATATCATGAACCACTTCATTCAAATGTTAAATACCAAACATGGTTTCCATTGAACTATTAGTGTGTAAGGCGCAATCAAATACGTCATCAAATAAGATTTTTCATTCTGTACTCGAAAATGTTTATTCGATATATGCCATAATCGATATTTAGCTGTTTCAGTCAATACCTAAGATTATATTAGTTTTGGGCAGAAATCTTAGCTGGAACAGTGGTGGTTTCGAGAGGATGTATTAAGAAATTCAAAATATCTTCGTTATTATGAGTCGTAAAAAATGTTATAGAACTAATCTTATTAAAATTTCAATTTTCTAGAATGGTTGATTTATGCATTTTTTTGGGGACTTAAGTATTAAGTGAGTTGTTCGTACTTTCTTGTTTCCTACCTTTCAATACTAGCCCCCTGTCTACTCATTGGTTTTTGACATATGCATAGAGAATACGTGGTGATATGAGATAACAAGTATCATACCAGCACTTGGGACATCTGCTTAGTTTACGCAGCCTCTGCGTGACGGACAATTTTGGAGGAGAACGTTTTCCTTTAACGTTTTAGCAGATTTCCCTTAGGGGAAATCAGCTATTGAGGTCGTACTCATGACGCGACTTTCGAAAAATTTTTTCAAATGTCCATCGATCCTACCCAGGAGATGACGAAAGTGAGGTCCGTTCAAAATTATATGTGTATATATATATATATATATATATATATATATATATATATATATATATATATATATATTTGTCTGTTAACGCTCTAGCGCTCGCAATTTTTGGTTGATCGTTACCAAACTCAATATTTATACGTTTTATGCAAAAAGACAGATCAAGTTCGTTAATGGCTGAAATAGGACCATTGGGAGGGGGGGGGATTTTCGAAAATTCGAAATATCTCCGTTACTATACGTCGGATCAAAAGATTGTATAGAACCAATCTTATTGCAAATTAAATTTACTATAAATATTGTTCTATACATTTATTCTCTATCTTGAATATTAACCGAGATATTTGTATTTGTATTCTGTGTGTTGTCGGCAGGAGTCGGCTATGTTCGGGACCTTCCGCCGAGAGCTCTGGCGGCCGTTTCTGTAACTGTTCGTCTCTCGTGAATATAATTAGAGATCCCTTACTAATACAGTTGTTATTGGGCAAATTTCTCTATTGTATAACTTCACGTGGGAAATCTGCTTAGTTTACGCAGCCCCTGCGTGACGGACTTTTATGGTCAGAGTTGGGTGCCACAATGGGCTTTTCAACTGAGATGCAGCATAGAAGGCTTATCTCGGAGGGCAGTAGGATGTAAGGCATTAGAATCTGTTTAAGGCTTAGCAGATCATAGATTCCAGCTGGCTGCATTCGGCCGATGCCATAAGCAGGGAACACAGGACCGCTCGGAGAGTAAGCAGACCCACCTGTTAGATCCAATCTCTGCCATATAGAGAGATAACTCCCAAGGCCTCCCTTCATCTGATAACGGCTCTCGGCATATCTTGCACTGCCTAATAGAGGCCTAGACAAAACGTCATGTCGGCTCACTTTTGTGGAAATGAGTCATGGCGAGCAATTCATGTCAATTTGATCTTGTAAACTGTTCACATAATGGAAACGGTCGTGTAGGCCGATAATGTATCACTTATTTGGTTATTAGGGCGTAACCGATTGTTTTTTTCTTAAGATGGACAGTAAAGGATTTCCTGAATTACTAGATAAAGTCTAAAACAATAGGCCTTGCATCATGGCCAATTTATAACTATTACATTAGTTAATCACCTATACGACCTAAATATTACTAATAAGGGGAGTTAACTTTAACGATCAATTTTTTGCCATGGGTCAGAGATGACAAAAAAAAAAAAAAGCTAATGTGTTCTTTAGCCAGTACAAGGATTATAAATATAAGCAATAAAAACAAATTGCATTCAAAATTCGATTTAATAATCAATAAATAAAGACATTTAAACGTTCGTACAAAATTATCACTGTTTGTTCTACTAATGTATATTCTAGAGAGTGAATATTATAATGAACGATTGTTATGTTTATATATGTTTGTAAGATATAGGTTAGGTGTAAAACTTATCTATCTATATATATATAAAATTGTAACCTCTGTCTGTACATTGATTTTTTTCGCGAAATTTCACGATAACTTTTCGTTTCACATGTCATAGACACGATAACTGCATTTTGTTTCTTTGGTGTCTGTTTGTTTGTTTGTTTGTTTATTTGTTTGTTTGTTTATTTGTTTGTTTGTTTGTTTGTTACCTTTTCACGCATAAACGGCTGAACCGAATTTTATGAAACTTGGTATGTATTTTACTACTAACCCAACTTAGACTTTAGGCTATGTTAATATTCTCTGAGACAAACAGGAGTGGGGGTTATAAGGGAGAGCTGAAATTAAAAATAGCCATATTTCGTTTCCTAATGCATTTTCGGCAATTATGCACATAACAAAAGTTGTTTATTTTGTTATTTAGAGTAACTTTTGTTATATACACTTTTGTCGTATACCGAAGTTTAAATGCGTTATACGCTAAAAATTATAGCGGGAGTCCACAATATTATTTGCCAAAAAAGACTCAACCGAACTAAATAAAACTCGGTATGTGTATTAGCAGTGAGGCCTTCATTATAATAAGCGATGCCAACATTTCTATGGACGGGCAGGAGTGGGGGTTATAAGGGAAGCCTGAAATTAAAAATAGCGATATTTCGTTTCCTATTCGTTTTTCGGCAAATATGTCCATAACAAAAGTTGTTTATTTTGTTATTTGGAGCAACTTTTGTTATATACACTTTTGTCGTATACCTAAGTATAAATGAGTTATACGTTAAAACTTTAGCTGGAGCCAACAAATTTATTGGGCACTAACGGCTGAACCGAACTTAACAAAACTCGGTGTGTCAATTAGCATTAATTCTTCCATGGTTATAAGCTATATTAAATTTTTTAGGTTCGAACGGGAGGGGGCTTATAAGGGAGGCCTGAAATAAAAATTCACCATATTTACATGTATAAGAGACGGGAAATATAAAAATATCGAAGACATTCAAGTCTTATCGAACAAATAATTCTATTATTAGCAAATCCACGGCAACGACGGGTATCAATCCTAAACACTGGGACGGGTAAATGTCAAAATATTGTGCAATGTAAAGCCTGCTAAAAAATACCATCACCATTCAGCCTCAAATGAATTCCCGGGCGAAGCCGGGTATCTGAGCTAGTATATATATAAAATTGTAACCTCTGTCTGTACATTGATTTTTTTCACGAAATTTCACGATAACTTTTCGTTTCACATGTCATAGACACCATAACTGCATTTTGTTTCTTTGGTGTCTGTTTGTTTGTTTGTTTGTTTATTTGTTTGTTTGTTTGTTTGTTACCTTTTCACGCATAAACGGCTGAACCGAATTTTATGAAACTTGGTATGTATATTACTACTAACCCAACTTAGACTTTAGGCTATATTAATATCCTCTGAGACGAACAGGAGTGGGGGTTATAAGGGAAGCCAGAAATTAAAAATAACGATAATTCGATTCCTATTGGGTTTTCGGCAAATATGCACATAACAAAAGTTGTTTATTTTGTTATTTAAAGTAACTTTTGTTATATACACTTTCGTCGTATACCGAGTTATAAACGAGATATACGCTAAAACCTATAGAGGAAGTGAACTATTTTATATGGCACAAAAGAATCAACCAAACTAAATAAAACTCGGTATGTGTATTAGCACTAACGCTTTCATTATAACAAGCCATGCCAACATTTCTAGGGACGGGCAGGAGTAAGGGTTATAAGGGAAGCCAGAAATTAAAAATAGCGATATTTCGTTTCTTATTGGTTTTTCGGCATATATGAACATAACAAAAGTTGTTTATTGTGTAATTTAGAGTAACTTTTGTTATATTCACTTTTGCCGTATACGGAAGTATAAATCAGTTATACTCTAAAAACTATAGAGGGAGTCTACAATTTTATTTGGCACAAAAGACTCAACCGAACTAAACCAAACTCGGTATTTGAATTAGTACTAACGCCTTCCTTATAATAAGCCATACTAACATTTCTAGGGACGGGCAGGAGTGGGGGTTATATGGAAGGCCTGAAATTAAAAATAGCGATATTTCGTTTCCTATTGCTTTTTCAACAAATATGCACATAACAAAGGTTATTCGTTTTGTTATTTAGAGTAACTTTTGTTATATGCACTTTTGCCGTATACGGTAGTATAAATGAGTTATACGCTAAAACCTATAGCGGGAGTCCACAATTTTATTTGGCCCAAAAGACTCAACCGAACTAAACCAAACTCGGTATTTGAATTAGCACTAACGCCTTCCTTATAATAAGCCATACTATTTCTAGGGACGAGCAGGAGTGGGAGTTGTAAGGGAGGCCTGAAAATAAAATAGTGATTTCCTATTGGGGTTTCGGCAAATATGCAAATAACAAAAGTTGTTTAATTTGTTATTTAGAGAAATTTTCTCAACACTTCTTTTCAATATGAACTACCAGGTACCTCAAATGAAAAAATTTATTCAAATGTATGCCAATATTTTCTCATTAATAATTCAAATCTATGCATAATGCACAGGAAACGGGAAATATGACAATATGCAGAACAGTGAAGTCTTGCATAAAAAAATAATTTTATTATTAAAAAATCTACATAAACGACGGGTGTTAACCCTAAACACTGGGACGGGTAAATGTCATAATATTGTGCAAAGTAAAGCCTTGCCAAAAATATACCACCAACATTCAGCCCCAAATGAATTCCCGAGCGAAGCCGGGTATCTCAGCTAGTGTTTTATAAATTCATAAAGTAGGCAAAGTATTTTTGCAAGTCATGAGTTGAAGAATAAAAAGACACATTCTGATAAAACATAATAAACCTTTTTTGTGCTTAAGAACAGTTTGTGTTTGTCTAAATAACACAGGTTATAAATTTCAAAAATATGTATGATTGTAGGTCCCATTTCAATGAAGTAATCTGTAACTGTTGTTCTCTATTTAGTTTTATTATAAACATATGTAGTTAATACTTGAAAATTTATCTGGGCATAACATTTAAGTCAAATAATAGGTGAAAGGTCAATCCAAGCCAAAAGTCTGAGAATTTACAGAAATATTGGTATTTTTTTAGTTATCTGCAATCGGTAAATCACCACTTTTAGTCATCGCACTTCAAAAATATAGAGAAAGTCCGTCACGCAGGAGCTGCGTAAACTAAGCAGATTTCCCACGTGAAGTTATACAATTGAGAAATCTCCATATGAGAGCTTTTGGCGGGAAACAGTCATCCCTTATCGGCCCAAATGTCATAAAAATCCAAATATCTCGGTTAATATTCGAGATAGAGAATAAATGTATAGAACACTATTTATAGTAACATTAATTTGCAATAAGATTGGTTCTATACAATGTTTTGATCCGACGTATGGTAACGGAGATATTTCGAATTTTCGAAAATTCACCCTCTAAACCCCCATCCCACTTGTCCGATTTCAGCCATTAACGAACTTGATCTGTCTTTTTGCATAAAACGTTTAAATATCGAGTTTGGTAACGAACAAACAAAAATTGCGACCGCCAGAACAGACAAATATATATATATATATATATATATATATATAACTTTGAACGGACCTCATTTTCGTCATCTCCTGGATAGGATCGATGGGCATTTGAAGAAAATTTTAAAAAATCGCGTCATGAGTACAACCTCAATAGCAGATTTCCCTTAAGGCCCCCCCCCCTTCCCTTAAGCCTTCTATTTAGTGAGATACATGCAAATAGTTAGTGATGTTAGCAATTAAGATTTTATTGATCACCTACTTCTACTCATTTGATTTGTTTTTTGTTTTTTTTTTTTGTAAAAAGAGAATAAATAGTTAATTAAATGTGATCAGTACAGTAGCGTGTCATTCAAACACGCGGTAAATCTGCTTAGTTTACGCAGCCCCTGAGTGCCGGGTTTCGTATTATTACTATATATATATATATATATATATATATATATATATATATATATATATTGCGTGTCTTGCGGCTTCTTCTGCCAAATGAATTTGCATCAAATTAAAAGTATGTACTTGGTACCGTCCGCATTACTAGAGATGCGTTCTCTTTTTCTGCTTGAACAGAATAACCCTCTTAGGTAATTGCACGACCGTCAGGAACTGACTCAAAATAGATAATTCCGTCATGCAGAGATCATTATAATTTTTTTCGTTTTCTTATTGGTACTGGGAGTGGTCCTTTTTTAAAATACTGTTTTCAGAAGATTTCCCTGATTGGAAATAAGCTACTGAAGTTGTACTCAATTGTCTACCGATCCTATTTAGGAGATAACGAAAACGAGGTCCTTTCAAGATTTTATGTATGTGTATATATATATATATATATATATATATATATATATATATATATGTCTGCTCAAGCGGTCGCAACCTTTCCTAATCGTTATTAAACTCGGTTTAAGCCCTTTATTTAAAATTAAAGATCAACGTTAACGGCTGAAATCGGAAAGGAGGTTTAGAGGAGGGAATTTTAAAAATTCGAAATATCTTCGTTATTACACATCAGATCTAAAAATTGCATAGAAGCAATCTTATTGCAAATTTATTTGTATAAAAATGATGTGATGTAGTCTCTCATCTTGGTGAATATTAACGGAGATATTTGCACATTTTAGTTTTCAGCATTCAGTAAACCCCCACTTCTACTTATATCATAGCAACTATAAGCTGTTAGATCAGGAAACACTATTCGAAACTAAATACCGAATATTGTTTTCACTTTTACTGTGTGAGCTACATGCAAATACCCTGTGTGATGACGCCAACATCTAAGATTTTCCGTTCCCAATTCGAAAATGTTTATTTCATTTACACTATAATCGATATTTAGCTGTTTTATTCGACATTAATGGTCATATTTGTTAATGTCTCAAAGCAGACGAGGGGCTGGTCGTAAAATTCAAAATATATCCCTCATTAAGAGTCAGATCTTTAAATGTTATAAAAACAGTCTTGTTAAACTATTGAAGGTTCTATAATTATTGTTCTATGTATTTTTTCATACTTCAAATACTAATCGAGTTATTCGTACTTCCTTGTTTTATAATCATATAAAATATGATTATAATACATTCAGCTTTCAGGTTAGCCATGTGAGTTAAAGCGTTGACCTTAATCTCACATGGTAAACCTAGAGTGGCGAGTTCGATTCCCGCCTGGGCAATGGAATTTATTTAGTGACGGAATTCATTAAATAAAAGTCCCTCACGCAATGGCTGCATAAACTAAGCAGATTTTCCATGTGAAGTTTATAATAGAGAAATCTGCATACTGGTAACACAACACCACCGTGATTAAATACAACGGTAATGAGAAATCTTTCTGTTAATTAAAATAAATTCCCAACTGAAACGGCTTCTGAATTATAAGAATAATTTATATTTTAATAACTCAAATTTTAGTAGTCTAAGAACTGAAGAAGGGGGGGTGGACGGATGAACAGAACGTATTTGCATAAATCTCACAAAGTAACGAAGGTAAGGTAAGGCTAGAAACGACAGGTAAGGTTATAAGTAGCTTCCACCTGAGCCGAGCACTTACGAAAACGGCCGACCTAATCCGAATTATACCCGACCACAGACTTCATAAAAATGCAAATATCTCGGTTAATATTCAAAATAGAGAATAAATGTATATAACAACATTTATAGTAAATTTAATTTGCAATAAGATTGGTTCTATAAATTTTTCGATTCGATGCATAATAACGGAGATATTTTGAATTTTCAAAAATCCCCCCCTCCCTCTAGTCCGATTTTAGCCATTAACGAACTTGATCTGTCTTCTTACATAAAACGGTTAAATATCGAGTTTCGTAACGATCAAACAAAAATTGCGACCGCAGACAAATATATATATATATATATATATATATATATATATATATAGATATATATATATATATGAAATTTAGAACGAACCTCATTTTCTTCATCTCCTGGGTAGGATCCATGGACAGTACAGGAAATGTTTCGAAAATCACGTCATGAGCACGAACTCAATTGCTGATTTTCCTTAAGGGAAATCTGCTAAAATCCTTAGTCCCAACATGGCTAGAAAAGGGTACTAACCTGTAGAGAACCCGTCCAAATTATCCAAATGTTAAAGTGGACGTTAATAAATAATAATAATAGTTATATAAAAAAAAAAATAGTCACGGTTTGTTAAAGGACCAGTTGAACGGCAGTTAAAATGTATTTTAAAAAAATTAAGACACTCAAATCAATTTATTTGAGTGAGGAAAAAAATTGCGAGGCATAATTATCTTTATTGGTCAACTTGATAAACCATTAAAAGCAATTAGAGTGACGCAGAGGAACTATTTCTACCTCCATGTTTGCCGATCCCCTCCCACTGGCCAGCTTCCTTCTGGATCATCGTTCGCGAGTATTCGTTCGACCATTGTCCAGCCAAGATGGTAGAGAAGTGCTCACTCTGCAGCAAGCCGTTCACGAGCAAGTCGGAGAAAATCGTCTGCAGCCGCTGCAGCAAAGCTTTTCACAACAAGTGCCTGGACATCGGCAAAGAGAAATATCAGACTCTAGTGGAAGAGGATAAAATCAAATCATGGCAGTGTTCGGTCTGTTCGAGCAGTAGTGCTTACGACGAGTTTGAGGACGATCCAAAAATAGGCAAGTTTTTTTTTTATTTAAAGCACGGAATACGATTCTTATAGAATTTATTAAACAATCACAAGCTTTTATTAAACTATTTGGAACGCATTTTTCTAAAACATTGTCAGCGATAAGGCATTAATAAAATCTCCAGGTCTTCACTAACACTATTTTTTTGAAAGCAACGTTTCGCCCTCCTGAGGATTTACAATTATAATTTTAAAATTATTCTCCTAAGTCAATATGAACCTAAAAACCTAGCAGGAGAATAAAAACGTATGATTATGAGTCTTAACCAATGTGGTAATTTATCAAATAACCCTTAGGAATATATTTTGTAAATTCCCAGGAGGCCAAAACATTTGCTTCAAAACAATAGTGTTGATGGGTCCCGAAGTTTTTTTTATTGCCGTAAATACTTTTATTTGTCTGATGAAGGACAACGATCACAATTATGAAACTTTTCCCCATAGTTTAAAATCATTTTTTGTTTTTATTTATTTATTTAGGGGTGTCGCAGTTTTAGTGATTTACACAGACTCAAAATATAATTTTGTATAGCCACCTTACTATAAAAAATATATGTTAAAATATCTACAGTCGCAGGTAAAAGCATATTTTCTCTGGTGGATAATAATGTGAATAGAAAGCCAATTCATTAAGTCTTCGGTTACATCTTAGTGTTAAATTTGTTTGAAAAGTTGTGCCTATTGGAGGTGTTTAAAGATTGTAGCGATATACGGGCTGTTGTCTGGTAGTAGAGTATGCTTCATAACTTTTTTGTTATGACTCACTTACAAAACAAATAGTTTTAAGTTTCAAGGTTAAAAAAATGTCGAAGTTCAATTTTAACACACCATATCCTGAGAACAATTTTGTGTTCAGTCCTATTATGCTCTACGGAATTTTTTCATCCAATGTATTGGAACGGAGATGTCGCAAAATTAATATCCTGAAAGTAATAATTTAAAATTAAATCATTTTAAATGTAGGACGTTATTTATTAACATCCACTTTTTCCTACTATGGCTAACTTTGACGGCTTATCTACAGGTTACCACCCTTTTCTAGCTAGGGTGGGACCAAGGATTTTATTTACTGAGTCCATCACTAAATATATTCCTTTTTCCCAGGTGGGAATCGAGCTCGCCATTCTAGGTTTGTCATGTGAGATTAAGGCCAACGCTTTAACACAGTTGACAAACCTGTGGCCCAAAACATTTTATTTAATTTAATAAATAGCCCAGAAGAGTTATCTTCAGGAATTTGTATTATTCACCAGGTCTATTGTACATTCTGATGTTATATTGAGCAAATATAAAGTCCATTAACATAACAATAATTATGTGTTAAACAACTAAAGAATAACAACAACAAATACATATTTGAGGGTGCTAGTGACATCAGGAGCACAAATTCGAGAAACCTAGGTACTTTATAGTTTTTCCATACTCCTGTCACGCCCAGATGAGAATATGATTCACTCTTGGCTGAGCCGGCCATCTGTTATATGGAACTGTACAATAAAATCAGATTTTTTAGACCTCTCTTTATTCCCACTACCAAACATTCCCTGATAAGAAGTCCATGTTTTCCAGTCTTCTGGAAGTCATATTTTATATCAATTGATATAAAACGGATCTCCTCTCCACCACCAATTTTGTAACGAAAGCAGTCTTAGATTTATAAACTTTTTCCATTCATGAAACTAACAAGCTATTTTTTCAACAAGTCCAGTTTTCAACAAACTTTCCAGTTTTCAACAAATGCTACTTTGACGAGTGAATTTCTGAAAATGGGAGAGGGAGAGAGAGAGAGAGAGAGAGAGAGAGAGAGAGAGAGATAAAAAAACTAGTGACGATATTTTTAAGATATAATGATACCCTCTCTATTTTTGTTTATGCCAGTATTTTTTTCGTCTATAATTCCACTATCATAACTATATATTAAGCCTTTACTTATTTAGAAAATTACAGTCGTGTTAATAAAATACATAACAATTGTGTACACCTTATGATACCGGATGCCTCATCCCTACCAAATCAATATATAATCGTTTTATGAAAATAGAAAGATCAAGTTCGTTAATGGCGGAAATCGTATCTAAGGGAGGGGGTTGAGAAAATTGGAATTATCTCCGTTACTATACGTCGGATCGAAAAATTGTATAGATTTAATCTTATTCGCAAATTAAATCTACAATAAATATTGTTATATACATTTATTCTCTATCTTGAATTTTAACTGAGATGTTTGCATTTCTCAGTTTTCAGCCTTCAGCAAACCCCCTACTTCTACTCATGTGACTTATCTTAAATACCAAATATTGTTCCTTCTTTATATTTCTTGTATTTTCATTCCTTTCCAGGAGATAAACATAAGTCAAGAATGGCGGTATTGGTAATTACTTTGTACCAATGATTCTGTATCTTTCTCAAAGCAGTAGCATCTGAAGTCAATTGGATTTCTTATGAAGTAACATTTTCATGAAAACCCTTAAAACTAAATTTTACTTTTCCTGGAAAGAGGATATAATTGAAGCATAGTATGAACAGAAAATTGCTCCCATCGTTAAACCAGTAATGTACATGGAACGATATTTAATGGCATCGATTTTATTCGAATCTTTCATTAAAAATCGATTTTGCCATAAGTAGCCATGCAAACTGATAAAGGAAGTAATACTCAGATAATAGTAACGCGTATGTAGAAGATTATCTTAAAAATTATATTTTACTTTATTTTTTTTTCTATCTGCCTCATATCTGAGGTGATTGGCTTGATCACAATTTATACATTTGGGAAAAAATCCCTTAAAGATCTGAAGTTTAGTCATATCTGTACTTAGTCTGTTAGAATATAATAAAGGTTTATACCTTTGTAAATCTTCTTAAGTAAATTGTAGACGTATTTTATTATAATTGAATTCATCGGCAGAGTTCAGCCTAGTAGCATCATTATACGCATGTTCTACGCTCTGATGACGGACATGTAAATTCCTAAAAGCGCTAAGCTGTGAGGAACCACAAAACTGTTTGTTTACAACTCAGTATCTTTCCATTAGGAGGTTTTTAAAATTGGCTGAAAGATTTCTCATTACCGTTGGTATTTTTTCACTTTATATTCTCGGTGGAGTTAAGTGCTACCAATATGTAGATTTATCTATTCTCAAACTTCGTGTGGGAAACGTGTTTAGTTTTTCGCAAGACAAACAGCTGAAACTTGGCGATTAACATATTCGTTCTGAAGTTCCACACAATAACAGCATATGCTGAAAAGAGCCGAGACAAGAAATTGATTTTTCTAAAACCTGCTTGCCAACCACTGCCTCTAGGGACGACCATTGAGTTTAGGTAAACACAGGAAGAGTGTCACATTCAATTGAGACTCCGCGGAGTGTTCTGAAAGCACCTCTTGACAATGCCAACACATACTTCACCGACACTCGCCAATCCCGAGGTTAGCAACTTCTATAAAAATACGTTGTAACTTATATAGGTCGTACTACCATCAAGAACTGGTCCATTCTAAGAATTAATTGCACAACTTCATTCTATTGAATAATAGACGTTTAATTAATAAACCGTCCGTCACAGATTTTGCCCTGGACCAACATTTCCCTGGACATGGGATATCTGCTTAGTTTTGCAACCCCCTCGTATGGGACCTCTAATTTATTCAAAGCATATAATAAAAAAGTCTGTCACTCAGGGGCTGCGTAAACTAAGCAGATTTCCCACGTGAAGTTTAGTAATAGATAAATATACATACCTACTGGTAACTCAACACCACCATGAATAAATACAAACGAAAATAAGAAATATTTCATCCAATTTCAATAAACTCCCGACAGGGAGCGTAAGGTTAGAAATGTAAACAAACGGGTCTGCCCGCCTCACACCGGAAAGAAAAACAATTACTGAAATATATCAGAATATAACATATTAATTTTATTGAGAACTATTTACTATATCTAGTACTGTACTAGAAACCTTAATAATAAGTCAGAATAATTGTTATCTCAATCAATCAAATTTTAGTAGTCCAAAACCTTAAGATGGGGGGGGGGGGGGGTCACAAGAACATATTTGCATGTATCTCGTATAATAATGGCCTCTTCAATACAATTTTTGGTATTTAAACTTCGAATGTAATTTATTATGTAGCAGAGTATTGTTTATGTAACATGAGTAGAAGTGGCGGTTTGCTGATGACTGAAAACTAAAAAGTGCCAATGTCTCGGTTAATATTCAAGATATTGAATAAACTTATATAACAATATTTATAGTTAATTTAATTTGCAATAAGATTGATTTTATACAATTTGTCTATCCGACCTATGGTAACGGAGATATTTTGAATTTTCGAAAATCCTCCGCTCTAAACCCCCTCTCCCCCTGGCCCGATTTCAGTCGTTAACGAACTTGATCTTTCTTTTTACAGGAAATGACTAAACATCGAGTTTGGTAACGATTAAACAATAATTGCGACCGCTAGAGCGGTAACAGACAAATATATATATATATATATATATATATATATATATATATATATATATATACAGTTTTGAACGGACGTCCTTTTCGTCATCTCCTGGGTAGGATCGATGGACATTTGAAGAAAAATTCGAAAATCCCGTCGTGAGTACAACCTCAATAGGTGATTTCCTTTAAGGGAAATCTGCTAAAATATTATAAGATACGTGTGCAATTTATCTTCACAGTGATGAGGCCTATAGTGGGGGGGGGGGGGGTGGGGGGGGCGGCGCGGTGGGGGTGGGGGGGGGCGGGGGGGGGGGCGGGTTCGGGGGGGGGGGGGGGGGTGGGCGCGGGGGGCGGGCGGGGGGCGTGCGGGGGGGGGACGGGGGGGGGGGGGGGGGGGGGGGGGGGGGTGGTGGGTGGGGGGGGGGTCGTGGGGGGGGGGGGTGGGTAGGTGGGGGTGGTGGGGGGGGGGGTCGGTGGGGGGGTGGGGGGGGTGGGGGGGGGTGGGTGGTGGGGGGGCGTTAGGGGGGGGGGGGGGGGGGGGGGGTGGGCGGGGTGGGTGGGGGGGGGGGGGGTGGGGGGGGGGGGGGGGTGGGGGGGGGCGGGGGTGGGGGGGGGGGGGGGTGGGGGGGGGGGGGGGTGGGGGGGGGGGGGGGTGGGGGGGGGGGGGGGTGGGGGGGGGGGGGGGTGGGGGGGGGGGGGGGTGGGGGGGGGGGGGGGTGGGGGGGGGGGGGGGTGGGGGGGGGGGGGGGTGGGGGGGGGGGGGGGTGGGGAAGAGGTTATCTCTCACACTGACTCATATCTCCTTTTCTGTGTAATTTTTCACTCGTCAGTAACCGCCAGGGCAATTTGCACTCTACCCCTAATGAGGATTATAATTAAAGATCTGGAAAAACAGCTGTACAATTCTAGAAACAAATTAACGTGTCTTAAATGAATAGTTCCGTCAGTGGTTATTATACTGTTCTCATACCATGGAGTATTATCCTGTAATGTTATTACAGTCCCCGTGATTACTCAGAAGTAAAACTCTTTAACGCCTTACCCGATTGAATTAAATCTATAAAACAAAATATACCTTGTTTTAAAAATAAATTAAAGAATTACATGCCTGAAGGATTTTCTTATACACAAGATGAATACCATTTAAAAAAAAGTCCGTCATGAAGGAGCTGCGTAATCTAAGCAGATTTCCCAGGTGAATTTTAATAATAGATAAATATACATAAGGGTAACAACACTACCTTGAATATTAGGTGAATAAATACAAACAGTAATAAGAAATCCTTCCTCTCCAGTCGGGTAGAGTCTGAAATGTAAACAAACAGGTCTACCAACCCGACATTCCCCGGCAAGAAAAACAATCACTGAAATATATCAGAATATAACATATTAATTTCATTGAAAACTACATCTAGCACTGTAATTTATAATTAATCAGAACAATTTTTATCTCAATCAATCAAATTTAAGTAGTTCACAAACTTAAGACGGGGGACGTGGCGGGGGGGGGGGTCACCAGAACATGTTTGCAAGTATGTCGTATAATAAAGGTCTCTTGAAAACAATAATTGGTATTTAAGGTTCAAATAACATGGTTGATTATTTATGTTTCTCATTTTCCTTTAATAAATCTAAGACTAATAACAAAGAATGCGAATAAATTAAAAACGCATTTTATATATTTAAAGTATTATTAATATTGCAAACAATAAAATTTATTATATGCATTTCTAATTTTATAACTAATATGAAAATAAAGTAAAAATTATAAACGCTTTTAGCTATTGAAGTCATACTCATGATGTGATTTATAAAAATTTGTCTCAAATGCCCATCGAACCTACCTAGTAGATGACCACAATTATGTCCGTTCAAAATTATATACGTATATATAATTGTCTGTTACATCACTAGTAGCCGCAATTTTTGTTTTATTGTTATTCTAACTCGATACATCTAATGTTCCATACAATACTAAAGGTAAAGATGGAATGGCTGAAAATGGACCAGTGGTTTGGTTGTTTTAAAGGGAGAGGATTCCGAAAATTCAAATCCCCTCCGTTATTATACGTCGGATCAAAATATTGTATAGGACCAATGTTATTGAAAATTCAATGTGCTTTAAATATTTTTATATACATTTATTCTCTATCTTCAGTACTAAACGCGATTTTTGTATTTTTTTTTTTTTTTTTAATTTCCAGCTTTCAGTAAACGCCCACTCCTACCCAGGTCAGAATAGCAATACACTGTTATATCAAGGACAACTTTACTCAAAGCTTAAATAATATATAAAAGTTTACCAAGAGACCTTTATTATGCGAGATACTTGCGTTAACGTTCTTTTTCCGAAAATATATTTCATCTATACAATACTCGATACTTAGCCGTTTCGAAGGGTATTTCCGGGGAATTCGAATTCTGCAAAATCACGTGGGAAAATTTCTTAGTTTACACAAGCCTTGCGTGATCTAATGTTGTAATAACCAGGCGCCTTGAGTTTTCCATGCCTCCCGTCCCTGTTGGGAATTTCAGCACTTAGCAAACTTGATCTCTCTTCAAAGGGGGTAGCTCGGCAAAAGTGGTGTATGCAAGCTACAGAAGATGTACGTGCACACTGTCTAAATAAATGCCTTCTGTCTACATCTAGATTCAACATGATCTTTATTTTTACATGAAGCACTTATATATCTAGCATGGTAATGATCAAACCAAAATTTCGACTACTAGTGTTGTAATAGACAAGTGTATGTATATATATACATACACTTGTCAGAAAAGAATAGCAGCCAACCGAACGCTGATGCTCCCAACTTACAAGGCATTGACATTTAGACGAAGGTTGCTAAAACGTGTCAAACCATATGAAAAGTAAAACCTTTCAGGTATGTCGTCCAACTGCTTCACACGTATCCTACACTCTCTGCCGAAGAAAGAAGGATATATCTGAAGGGTGCTCTTTCCCGCTAAGTGCTTTCGAAGCTCAGAATTGTGGCAGAGTGGAAAGCACTCAACGCCAGTCAAGGATTCCCCGAGGATCGAGAAGTGGAGAGCGGACACTTTGTTTTCTTAATGCATAACAAACATTCCACGAATACTTAGGGTGATAGGGGAAAATGAGAGTCTAAAAACTTTGAAACAGGATTTAGCAGGTTTTCTTAAATCAAATCCCTGAAACTAGCTATAGGCAACATACCTGAAACTACAGACACGGACATCATAATTTGCACTCACTCTCTTAGCTCATTACATTCACTAAAAAACATATATAGTCCACAACCACTCATCTCGTACATATTACACAAAATCCAGACATTAAACAAAAGAATAACTATGTACTGGTTACCCGGATACAAACATTTGACAAAGCACACAAGCAGACGAACTCGCCAAATCAGCTACTCAAAAAATAACTCACGACATCACATATTGTATACACGAAGATATTCAAGCCCAAGCAAAACATATGATACTCAATTCATGGCAGTAATCTTGGTTTGCAACAACAGATAACAAACTTCGAGAACAGAAACATAGACTTGGTGAATGGCCTTCCTCAAAAAGGCTAATTAGAAGAGAAGAAGTAGTTTTAACGAGGTTAATAATTGGCCATTCACGACTGACTCACATTTACTTAATGGAGAAAACGAACCCTACTGCCAACACTGTAACTGTAGACTTACTATAAAACATAAACTAACTGACTGCTACCTAAGGACTCACATTAGACCTACCATGCACTTTGACTGAATTACTACATGACTGTAGCCCGTATATAGATCGCGAAACATAACAACTTTTTCAAAAATTTATAATGTAGGATAATTCAGAAAATATTTGCAGGAATGAGTATACTTACGTAAAATGATAAAGTGATAATAGGAATTTAACTGATTCGTTGATAAATTGCCCCATTCGCGAAATGCGATTCTCGTAAGAATAAATAAATAATAAATTAAATGAAATCAGCTATTGAGGTTGTACTCATATGCGATTTTCGAGAAATGTTCTCAAGTGTACATCGATCGTACCCAGGAGTTTTCGGAAATGTGTTTCATTCAAAATTATATATACCTATTCATGTTCGGCAGGTACTACAGATTTTATGACCATGTATAAATACATAATTTTAGCTCATAAGTATATACGAGTAAACTGGTTTACGACAGCGAAAGTTAGACTCCTTCACAAAAGGTAATATAAAACAATAGATTGGAAGCAATGGAAACTTTGATTTGTCCCAGAATCACTAAAATAAGTTGGACTCTTAAAAAAAAAAAAATCAGCATGGAATTTCTAAATGAGGCAAGTGAATTCCAAAATCATATCAAAAAGGATAAGATCCAGCCAAAATCTGGAGAAAGGAGATTGAAACTTCTGGGACAAATCATAAGGCACGGTGGTTTCGTCACAATGATACCTGAAAGTAACGTCACCAGACATGAGGGAAGACGGAAGCCTAGAAAAACATGTTTATCAAACATCTCATGGATTTCGGTGAGTATGAAAAGAGCAGCTTACGAGAGAACAAAATGGTTGCAACTACAAGGCCTTTTGATAATGTTGATAATTATATATGTATAAATATCAACAAAATCTTCATATATATGTCATATACATTTCGCCAATATGTAAATAAAATTAAATTATTTATTAACGTCTACATTTTGCAACTAAGGCTAATTGGGACGGGTTATCCACAGGTTAACACCCTTTTCTCGGCAGGGTGGGACTATGGATTTTATTTATTGGATTCTGTCATTAAATAATTTCCTATTGCCCAGGCGGGAATTGAACTCGCTAAAATTGGAACGATGTGTTATAGAAGATATTAAAAAGTCCGTCACGCAGGGGCTGCGTAAACTAAGCAGATTTCCCTCGTGAAGTTTAGTAATAGATAAATCTACATACTGGTAACACAACACCACCATGAATAAATACAAACGGAAATAAGAAATGGTTCATCCAATTTCAATAGCCTGCCGACAGGAAGCGTTTGGTTAGAAATGTAAACAAACGGGTCTGCCCGCTTCACACCGGAAAGAAAAACTATTACTGAAATATATCAGTAATATTGAGAACTATTTACTATATCGAATAGTGTAATTAATAATGAGTCAGAATAATTGTTATCCCTATCAATCAAATTTTAGTAGTCGAAAACCTTTAGACGTGTGGGGGGAGGGGGATCTCCAGGACATATTTGCATGTATCTCGTATAATAAAGGTCTCTTGAATACAATTGTTGGTATTTAAACTTCGAATAATGTGATTTATTATCTAGCAGAGTATTGTTTATGTAACATTGGTAGAAGTGGCGGTTTGCTGGTGGCTGAAAAACTGAAAAATGCCAATATCTCGGTTAATATACAAGATAGTGAATTAATGTATTAACAATATTTATAGTAAATTTAATTTACAATAAGATTTGTTCTGTACAAGTTTTCGATCCGACGTATAGTGACGGAGATATTTCGAATTTTCGAAAATCCTCCCCCTGAACCGATTTCAGCCGTTAACGAACTTGATCTTTCTTTTTACATAAAACGACTAAATATCGATTTGGTAACGATTAAACAATAATTGCGACCGCTAGAGCGGTAACAGACAAATATATATATATATATATATATATATATATATATATATATATATATATATATATATATATATACAGTTTTGAACGGACCTCATTTTCGTCATCTCCTGGGTAGGATCGATGGACATTTGAAGAAAAATTTCGATAATCGCGTTATGAGTACAACCTCAATAGCTTCCCTTAAGGGAAATCTGCTAAAAATTGAAGCAGCTGGATATAAAATTCATCGAGAGCATTTTCAGTCTACATCCTAATCATTTACGAGATAACTGGACATCTGGATACGGTTATTTCCAACAGTCATCATAGTAAATTGAGACGTTTTGAATGCCTATAATAATTTAAACTAAATACCATTTTAGTGTGTATAATGTGCAATCCTGAAGGCATATTTGTCCTGATATATAGTTATCTGAGAGAGGATTGTAATAGGAAGACCTGTACATGATTTGTGGTGTTGAGGGCTGAGGGGAGGGTTATATTGCTCCAGGCTTCAGTCCTAATAGCACCAATAAGTCTGAGCAAACAATACCTCCATTCTGTCCTACCTCTGTGTTTGGGGGAAAGAATCTCACTGCTCTGAATACCTCCAGTGACAGTAGTGAAGATCTAACTCACCGATTGTTTTCTCTCCGACATTTCAATTGCTAATAATTCCTACTCCTGTTTAACCTCGCTTGAATTTCATGTCTGTATTTTGTAAGATAGATATATATGATTTATTTACTTGGTTTATGCACCACATCGATGGCGATTGGAAAGATCTCTGTTTAGGGGGTAGTAAGAATAATATATTTATTCCTTCATGTCCACCCTGTTGTACTTTATTTATATATTATGGAAAATATTACTTAAATATCTGAGTGTTTCTCATATTAGTACTTTGTCTAAATGAATATAATAAAAGTTATTCCTTTTAAATCTTTTTAAGTATGCTGTAGGCCTATTCTATTTTATACTATATGTATTTGTAAATGTTTTTATGTTTTAGATATGTTAGTATTTGTGAAATATATTGGTTGTTGTGAGTTAGTAGTTCTGTCATATAGTAGGGTATGTGAAGGTTTTTTCATTGGATGCAATTTGTCATTGTGTGTTTATTTTAAAAATAAAATAATTATTTACCTATTTTTAAATATTATTTAAAAATAGGTAAATAAATATTAAGAAAATGGAGCTTTTAAAAAATTACAATTTTTGTTAGAGGCAAAGACCGTATATAAGCGTTTTATGTAAAACTAAAATCAATTTAACCAATCTATGACGGAAGAGCGACAAGAAAACGAAAACTTCATATGATTATTAAAAATCATTTTTGTTTCTCAACTAGTTTCGCGTCTATAAGACACCTCATCAGGAGAAATTCTACTACAAAAAAGCAACTAAACTAACGACTGCATCTTTCTATAGGAACTTTACTAGCCGTGCCAGACGGAGAATTCATTAATTGCCAGTAAAAAGGATAAAGTTCTCTAAAAGCTGAAATCAGACCAGACATTGTAGGGAAATTCAAAATATCTCTTGTATTATGAGTTGGATCGAAAAAGTGTATATCTATAAATCTTGTTGCAAATCTAATTTTCAATAATTATTCTATACACGTTTTATCTTTCTCGAATATTAACTGAAATATTCCGGTATTTTAAATTTTCAGCCTTCAGTAAACCCTCCAGTTTTAATCGCACTACGTTAGAATCAGATTCTATAGTCGCATATCGCTGCTATGCAGTCTTCGATTCTCCTTCCCGAAATAGTTGTTCTATAGCATTTTGACTAGATTTGAAGATTGTCCACAGCAGTATTCAGTTGTCTTAACAAAGCTAATAAATTGTACCGAAACGTCGATAAGCTGATGTAGTTTAATTTCAACCTATAGTATGTTTGGAAGAGGACATTGTTTCTGGACACAAACTTCTAATAACTTAAGATAAAAAATATATTTTACATCACTCTGATGCGAAAGTAGTTACTTTCGCTACCGTATGTAAGTATGGAAAGTGGGTCTTTTTATAATAACTTGAAACAGCTGTTCTCTTTCCCACTCTAGGGAGGGAAAGAACTTTTCCCTCCCTTTAATGAAGTTACAGTTTCCAACGCTAGGTTACGCTAGCGTTTCTAATCGAAAAACGATTTACATTTTAGTTATTTTAAAGCACTAAAGATATTATTGGTCGATTACTTATCATTAGAAAATATAATTACACTAATTTAACTTAGTTTTATTATAAAATGACGTTTATGTCATTTAAAAGAGTTCTGTATAAATCCAAATTTGTGACATTGTTGTCATTTGTTATCAACTAATCGATTGTCGCACCTACATCTCATGTTTACAAACCACTTATTTTATTTACACAAAATGGCTGGGAGCATACCAGAAAATTTAATGAAGGAAGCCACTAAAATTGTTGAGTTGTAAATGTTTGAATTTGTTATAAATTTATTTCAAATAATAAAGAATTGTGTTTGAAAGAGTTATTAAAGTTATGTTACTTGCATCAGGTTAGTGCTCTAAATCAGCTGTTCAGAAATAGTCGGTACTACAGAATGCAAAACAAATCATTTAATATGATAATACTTAATAATTACGAGTTTAAATTATATTTCGCATTTTTTGCCTCGTGATGTAAAGTATCGTTCATAACTCGGGCGGAAAGTGAGTTTCCAATGCTCGATCTAATTTCCAGCCTCGGCTTCGCCTCGGCTGTAAAACACGATCTCGCATAGGAAACAGTCACTTTCCGCCCTTGTAATGAAATATACTATTCTCCTCCCCTAAATGTTTTCTTAAAATTCTTCTTCTACAATAAAATTGATTGGTATACTATGAAGGGTAGATCCTGCTCCATCACGACCCACAATCGAAGACTGAATAAATATTAAAATGCCGCAGGCATCCTGAGAATCCTCTTCTGTTTTAGGGCTCATTCGGTGCGATTAATATCACGCCAACACAACGGGTTTCCAACAATTAGCCAGACTTTTCCCACGATTCAATGATAATTTGTACCGTAATTACCAGATTTATGTTATAGATGTACATCTTTTGTGACTGTTATCAGAAGTTTCCCGGAATGCCTGGGTGCTTGACGGGTTCCGCTCATATAAACCGAGCTATAATTTCAGTATTCCTGAAATTATGTAATTCCCTCCTGTTTTCGATAAAGATGAAGTAAATTGGAGAGTGTTAGTGACTGTAATTATTTTACGCAAAATACAAATAATTTTTTATATATTCAAATTAAATTAAAACGGCGATTGTAAAATCTATTTAACAAATAAGTAACGAAAATATACGAATTCTTTTGTAATAAAAAGAAAAATAATCAATAAAAAAAATCAAAATTTAATAAAAGAAAAAAGAAGTAACAGTTAATAAGAGAGAATATAATGGGAATACATGAAGCATGTAAGAGTTTGCTTGTCCTTTATATTTTTACAAAATTTGCCTTCATACGTTTTAGCAGATTTCCCTTAAGGGAAATCAGCTATTGAGGTTGTACTCATGACGCGATTTTCGAAATTTTTCTTCAAATGTCCATCGATCGTACCCAGGAGATGACGAAAATGAGGTCCGTTCAAAACTGTATATATATATATATATATATATATATATATATATATATATATATATATTTGTCTGTTACCGCTCTAGCGGTCGCAATTATTGTTTAATCGTTACCAAACTCGATATTTAATCGTTTTTATGTAAAACAAGTTTGTTAACGGCTGAAATCGGACCAGGGGGAGAGGGGGTTTAGAGGGGAGGTTTTTTGAAAATTCAAAATATCTCCGTTACCATACGTCGGATCAAAATATTGTATAAAATCAATCTTATTGAAAATTAAATTTACTATAAATATTGTTCTATACATTTATTCTCTATCTTGAATATTAACCGAGATATTTTAGTTTTTATTAAATGTGGGCCGATAACGAACGTATAGAGAGACGGCTCTCGTATAGAGATTTCTCTATTGTATAGCTTCACGTGGGAAATCTGCTTAGTTTACGCAGCCCCTGCGTGACGGACTTTTATTATATTTATAATCTATATCGCCTATAAATTACATAAAATTATTAGTAAAACATTGTAGCAAATTTCACTAAGGGAACTTTTTTATAGTAACCAAATTCCATATATAACCTTATAATGCAAAATTAAAGATCAAGTTCGTTAATGGCTGAAATCGGACATAGAGGAGGGACTTTCGATTATTTAGATATTTGGAAGATATTCGGATTATTTAGTTTTCAGTCCTCAGTAAACCCCCACTCCTACTACATCATAATAGTAATAAGCTGTTATACCATGGACCTCTTTATTCTAAGCTTAAGTACAAAATTTTATTTTCAAGAAACCTTTTAGCAGATTTCCCTTAAGGGAAATCAGCTGTTGAGGTTGTACTCATGACGGAATTTTCGACATTTTTCTTCAAATGTCCATCGATACTACCTAGTAGATGACGTAAATGAGGTCCGTTCAAAACTGTATATATATATATATATATATATATATATATATATATATATATATATATATATATTTGATCGTTACCAAACTCGATATTTAGTCGTTTTATGTAAAAAGAAAGATCAAGTTCGTTAATGTCTGAAATCGGACCAGTGGGATGGGGAGTTTAGAGGGGAGGATTTTCGAAAATTCAATATATATCCATTACTATACGTCGGATCGAAAAATTGTATAGAATCAATCTTATTGCAACGTAAATTTACTATAAATATTGTTATATACATTCATTCTCTATCTTGAATATTAACCGAGATATTTACATTATTATAAAATCGGGGCGGATAACGGATGAGAGTAAAACTTCACGTGGGAAATCTGCTTAGTTTACGCAGCCCCTGCGTGACGGACTTTTTGTTTAACAGTCCGAATATGTGGTGAGATGCGATCACTAGTCTGTCGTGCTAGCACGTTGGAAATCGTCTTAGTTAATCCCCGTGTGACGGATTTTTATGTGTCTTGGTTTTTCCAATAGTACACAGTGAAATATGACATGATCGTATTTATCTACGATAGAATTCGATTCATTCTATTTCCCTGAATTGAAATAAGATCTCAGAATCTATCATTTGTCAAACTATTATATTAGCAGATTTTAAGACTCCGAATATTAGCAGAATATGAGGTCCCTTAAAAATTATATATATATATATATATATATATATATATATATATATATATATATATTATATTTACCGTAACGATCGGACAAAAATTGCGACGCTAGAGCGTTAACAGACAAATATATATATATATATATATACCTCGGCTCTGGTGGAAGCTTCTTCTTACCTTACCTGTCGTTTCTAACCTTATCTTACCTTTGTTACTTTGTGAGATTTATGCAAATACGTTCTGTTCATCCGCCCCCCCCCCTTTTTTAGTTCTTGGACTACTAAAATTTTAGTTATTAAAATATAAATTATTCTTACAATTCAGAAGCCGTTTCAGTTGGGAATTTTTTTTTAACTAACTGAAAGATTTCTCATTACAGTTTGTATTTAATCAGGGTGGTATTGTTGTTACCAGTAGGCAGATTTCTCTATTGTAAAACTTCACGTGGGAAATCTGCTTAGTTTACGCAGCCCCTGCGTGACGGACTTGTTTATTCATAAATAAAACAGAGCCTATTCCCGAGGCACATATCAGTTCCATTTTTCATTGATTAATTTTGTATCATTAAAGAATACACACGTTCAAGTGAATAAAAACTAATTGCCCGAAATAAAAATATGGCCTTAACCTTATTAGGCCTTGGGAATGTGTGAACAACGGAAGCCATTAAAATGTATATAAAACGAATTGTATATATAGTCAAGAAATAAACATTTACTACTTCCTTTGGGGAACGAATAAAAAAAAAATTTAATATCAGAAATAAAATTAGCATCATATTTATTTCGAGAATTTCTTTAGTTTATATTTTTACACATTATATTTTTTATTATTATTATTTACTAACGTCCATTTTTTGCTACTATGGCTAATTGTGACGGGGTTTCTACAGGTCTAAAGAGATTATCTTTTATTTAATGAGTTTATCACAATTTTTCTTTTACATTTCTGTTGCCCAGGAGGGAATCCAACTCTAGGTTTACCATGTGATATTAAGGCGAACGCTTTAACACATTCGGCTAACCTGAGGCCCACATAAAATATATGCTACATGTTTTTAGTAGTCCATAACTTCTTTAGAATCCAAATCTGATATTCACAGTCATTAGCAGACTTCCATTAAGAGCTATTTAGAGATACTCATAACAGGATTTTCTAAAACATTCTTCAAATATCCGTCCATACTTGATAAATGAAGAGGAAAATGAAGCCTCCTGTTCATTATATATATATATATATATATATATATATATATATATATATACTAGCTGAGGACCCGAGTTGCTGTGGATATGTTAATAATAAAAGTATTTGCTATGTAAGGATTTATTATCCGCAATATTTTTATATTTCCCGTCGCCGGTGTAGGTATATGTTTTTAAAACATCATGAACCATATAATTCATAATCATAGGTAGTTTTTACTATTTCAAACCATAGTTGAATCTAATCTTTATATTCATAATGGTGAATAGTACGTCGAAAATAACATATTAAAGGAGCAGTGTTAATATTATATTATCTGTTAATATAATATACCAGAAATAACTGGGTACATCTCCCCAGCCATTTCACCCCCCCCCTTATCAGCATTCAACATTTTAAATTATTTATTCATGAGAAATAAATGAATATCCATTACATACAAGATTACGCGACATTATTACAATAAAAGTAAAAGCATCAAATCACATGTAAACTTAAAACAATGTGAATTCAGGAAGAATGGGGCAGATGCTATTATAACTTTATCAGTACATTTCCACCATAATACGATTGTTACAAACCTGTGTATAAATTGGGAGTTGTACAATTTCTCCTCACTTCAGATCCTGTCAGTATTAAAAATGAAGAGTATTATGCATACACTAATATCATTAAAGTGATCGTAATCGTTAAGAGAATGGAATAGCTTACGTATATAGATCACTGTGGTGCAAGGTTAAGAGTTGTGAGGAAAATGATAGATAGAATACCGATTTTTGTTTAGTTCAGTTCAGTCGTTTGTGCCCGAAAAAATTGTTGGCATCCGCTGTAGTTTTTAGCCTATATCTCGTTTATACTTCGGTATACATGAAATGTGTATATAAAAACGTTACTGTAAATAACAAAACAAACAGCTTTTGCAACGTCCATGTTTACGGAAAAGCCAATTGGAAAAGAAATAACGCGATTTTTCATCTCAAGCCACCCTTAGAACCCCCACTCCTGTCCGTCCTTTTAAGAAATTTTAATATAGCATATACTCATGGAAGAGTTAATGCTAATTCAACCGAAATTTGTTCAGTTCGGTTCAGTCCAATACAATACAATTGTTGATTCCCGCTATAGTTTATAGCGTATCACTCGTTTGTGTTTCGGTAACGAGAAATGTGTGCTTAATAACTTACTCTAAATCAGGGATGAGCAACATGCGGCCGTTTAAACATGTTTATGCTGCCAGCCAAGCATTTCTAAAATTGAAATTATTTTATAGCCTTTTTCACTGAATATATTGTTATAAAGTATATATATATATATATATATATATATATATATATATATATATATATATATATATATACTAGCTCAGATACCCAGCTTCGCCCGGGAATTCATTTGAGGCTGAATGGTGATTGTATTTTTTAGCAGGCTTTACATTGCACAATATTTTGACATTTACCCGTCCCAGTGTTTAGGATTGATACCCGCCTTTGCCGTGGATTTGCTAATAATAGAATTATTTGTTCGATAAGGCTTCACAGTCTTCGATATTTTTATATTTCCCGTCTCTTATACATGTAAATGTGGTGAATTTTTATTTCAGGCCTCCCTTTTAACCCCCCTCCCGTTCGAACCTAAAAATTTTAATATAATTTATAATCATGGAAGAATTAATGCTAATTGACATACCGAGTTTTGTTAAGTTCCGTTCAGCCGTTAGTGCCCGCTAAAGTTTTAACGTATAACTCATTTATACTTAGGTATACGACAAAAGTGTATATAACAAAAGTTACTTCAAATAACAAAATAAACAACTTTTGTTATGTTTATATTTGCGGAAAAACCAATAGGAAACGAAATATCACTATTTTTAATTTCAGGCCTCCCTTATAACCCCCACTCCTGCCCGTCTCTAGAAATGTTGGTATGGCTTATTACAATGAAGGCGTTAGTGCTAATGCACATACCGAGTTTTATTTAGTTCGGTTGAGTCTTTTTTGGCAAATAATATTGTTGACTCCCGCTATAATTTTTAGCGTATAACGCATTTAAACTTCGGTATACAACAAAAGTTACTCTAAATAACAAAATAAACAACTTTTTTTATGGGCATATTTGCCGAAAAAACAATAGAAAACGAAATATCGCTATTTTTAATTTCAGGCTTCCCTTATAACCCCCACTCCTGTTCGCCTCAGAGAAGATTAATATAGCCTAAAGTCTAAGTTGGGTTAGTAGTAATATACATACCAAGTTTCATAAAATTCGGTTCAGCCGTTTATGCGTGAAAAGGTAACAAACAAACAAACAAACATGCACGATAGAAACAAAATGCAGATATGGTGTCTATGACATGTGACACGACAAGTTATCGTGAAATTTCGCTAAAAAAAAATCAATGTAGAGACTGAGGTTACAATTTCATATATATATATATATATATATATATATATATATATATATATATATATATAAATATTTTTTTCTTTGAGACCCGCTAAAAAAACTTTGGTTTTAAAGGTTGCTCACCCCTGCTCTAAATAACAAATTAAACAACTTCTTATATGCATTTTTGCTGAGAAACCAGTAGGAAACAAAATATGGCGATATTGCATTTTATGCCTCCATTACAACCTTGAATTAACGAAATACTCATTGGATTTTTATTTAGAAATAGAAAATATATAGTGAGATAAGATTATCTGTGTGTCATACCAGCACGTGGGAAATCAACCCAGTTTTCGTTTAGCCATGGATGGAGATTTGAAGACATTTTTCGAATCCTTTAGGGAAACATTTCATACAACTGGGGTATTAAAGAAAATAGGAAAATCAATGACATTTAAACGTTATAAAATATTTCTACTTCAACTGACTTAACTTTAATAAATTTATTTATATTAATTAAATTAGTCATGAAACGTGAAAACCTTAGAATAATATATTCAAAAAAAGCTCTAGTCGTTCTCATTCAGCATAGAGTATTTGAATAGAACGGTAGAAAAGAGGAGAGCGGGCAACTAACAGGTGGCAGAGAACCAATGGTTTCCAAGGCATTGAATGATAAATTATTCAGGCCGTGAATAAAATATTATTCAGGAGGTGAGCAATCCCCGCCTCGGCTAGAGCCCTCATTATACCTCAACAACCAAAGCCCATGCTGATTACTCCAACACTATTCATCTTGCTTCTCCTTTGATAAAATTGAAATACCGCGGACCGATAAAGGAATTGGATAATGAACCTGAGTGCTTTCAATTAATTAATTCGTATATTTAGAATTTTATATTAATAAAATTCTTATTTGTTAAAAATACATGAGTCCATCAGATGGACAGATTCTGGTCTCCTAAAATTTAAAAAAAAAGTCCGTCACGCAGGGGCTGCGTAAACTAAGCAGATTTCCCACGTGATGTTTTACTATAGAGAAATTTCAGAATAGAGAGTCAAACAATTACGGGAACGGCCAGAACTAGCTCTTGACGGAAACTCACGACTAGACCCGAAGTTAGCCGATCTCATCTCAGAAGCTAAAAACAGAAAAATGCAAATATCTTGGTTAATATTCAAGATAGAGAATAAATGTATATAACATTATTTATAGTAAATTTAATTTGCAATAAGATTGATTCTATATAAATTTTCGATCCGACGTATAGTAACGGAGATATTTCGAATTATCGAAAATACTCCCCTCTAAACCCCCCCCTCCCACTGGTCCGATTTCAGCCATTAACGAACTTGATCTTTATTCTTGCATAAAACGTTTAAATATCGAGTTTGGTAACGATCAAACGAAAATTGCGCCCGCTAGAGCGTTAACAGACAAATATATATATATATATATATATATATATATATATATATATATATATATATATATAATTGTGCTGATGTTTTCGACCAGTTTGTATAAATACATAATAGAATAACAATACTGTAGATACATAATAGAATAATAATAATAATAATGCAACATAAGAATAGTTTTAATATAGGCATAACAATGATTTTAGTAACACACAGGAATGGTTATAACATAATAAATATAAGAATAAAAATAGCAACATAAATACAACATGGAAATAACTTTAACATAGCACAACAATAATTATAATTTAAAATAACATAACAATGATTGTAATAGTGCATAGCAATAATTACTGTAAAATAATATAAGTTGCAATAACATAGTGGTAAGTGGCAATAACATAGATTTAACAAAACATAGCAATAATTAAAATAGTGCATAGCAATAACCAGTGTAAAATAATATAAGAACCACAGTACAACAATTATAATATAGTTTAACAAACAAATACACCATACTATAAATATATAAAACATACAAAAGGCTGTGCCCCTGCTATGTAAACAAAACAAGGAAGGTTACTATAACCCTAGTCATAGTGCAATAAGAATGTATACTAGTCTGTAAATATATTTAGTCTTGGTAAGTAATAATAAGGAAAACACACCCTTTTATAACAATGTATAACACCAATGTGCAATATTATAATGTAGTACATGTAATTTTTACAGCCCTGAGGAAGAGAAAATAAAAAATTCTCGAAATATTGGCATAAACTAAGATTCATTTCACCAACATTGACCAAAGCTCCGAAAAGAACAACACACCACATATCTATATATATATATATATATATATATATATATATATATATATATATATAATTTTGAACGGACTTCATTTTCGTCATCTCCTGGGTAGGATCGATGGACATTTGAGGAAATTTTTCGAAGATCGCGTCATGAGTACGACCTCAATAGCTGATTTCCCTTAAGGGAAATCTGCTAAAAAATCCGTCACACAGAGCCTGTCTCCATATTTTCCAAGCGTTGGTATCCCAATCTCCTGATCTCATCTCACCAATAATACTCTGTTTGTAACTGGCTTAATATTTGGTTTACATAAAAATGGAACAACTATTGTTGACCATCAATATTTTTGCAAGAATAGTTTCTTAAAATTTTACGGTCCGACTCATAATAACGGAGCTATTTTGAATTTTCCAATCACATCCCTCTAAACACCAGGCCCCTAGTCCATGTCTGATTTCAGCCATTAACGAATATCTTTATTGTCGGCTGAAACGATTAAATATCGAATAAACATTTTCAAGTTAAGAAATAAAATCGTAATTGATGACGTCATCACTCAACGTATTTGTATGTATCTCATCTAGTAAATTATAAATGGACCTCATTTTCGTCATTGGATCGATGATCACTCTAAGAAATGTTTCGAAAATAGTGACACGAGTCGAACCTCATAGCTTCTAAAAGGAAATCTACTAACAAGATGTGAAATGAGTACTTCGATGTAGGAAATAAGATACAAACTCGCTCAGGAGCAATGCATTACAGGGTTTGTGGTCAGATACATTCCATAAATACATAATCTTCATAAAATAAATACAAGTAAATTTAACTTGGTACAAGCTGTATGCCAAGTTGTAATAACTTTGTCGATTAGTTATATCTTTTTTTCTAAAATTTCTACTCCTTTTTCCAACGTTCCTATACCCAGCCAAAGCTGAATAATTCAAAAATTGCATATATTACTACGTCAGGGTTCTATAAACTGTCATCCCTTATGGTTAGACTACTATTGGCTTTATTCTGATGTATTCCTAAAAATAGTCAACTGACTAAGTGGAACCTGAAGGGAGTCTGTCAATTCAATTAAAGCATTTCCCTTCACGGAAGATAAAAGCTATTAAGGAACTGAGCTATTGTGGAGTAATTTTTCAAATCCAATCAAATTAAAAGTCCGTCATGCAGGGGCTGCGTAAAATAAGCAGATTTCCCACGTGAAGTTTTACAATAGAGAAATTTCACGAGAGCCGACCAGTCAAGGAAACGGCCGAACTAGTTTTTGGCGGGAAAGTCACTCTCTTCCGTTACTTGGTAGGATCGATGGACATTTGAAGAAAAATGTCGAAATTTCCGTCATGAGTACGACCTCAATAGCTGATTCCTTTAAGGGGATCTGCTGATCCTCCGCCGATTGGGATGTATACCTCGTCTTCTCTTAAGACCATATGGTGTCCAAACTGTCACTTTATCTTGTATCCCTGGTTTTCATTGTCCTGCGCTTTTCCATTTGAGGTCTCTGATGTGATCGCTTACATCCTTCAAACCAGAATTTTTCCGTATAACGAAGCTCTTTATCTTATCCTTCCTTCTTGTATTTGTCATGTCTATAACGTTGCCAAGTTTTAGCAGTTTTCCCTTAAGGGAAATCAGCTATTGAGGTAGTACTTATGACGCGATTTTAGAAACTCTTCTTCAAATGTCCATCGATCCTACCCAGGATATATATATATATATATATATATATATATATATATATATATATATATATATATATATATTTGTCTGTTACCGCTCTAGCGGTCACAATTTTTGTTTGATCGTTACCAAACTCGATATTTAAACGTTTTATACAAAAAGACCGGACCATTTCGTTAATGGCTGATATCGGACTAGCGGTAGGGGAGGTTTAGAGGGGGAGATTTTGGAAAATTCGAAATATCTCCGTTTCTATACGTCGGATCAAAACATTGTATAGTACCAATCTCATTGTAAATTAAATTTACTATAAATATTGATCTATACATTTCTTCTCTATCTTGAATATTAACCGAGATATTTGCATTTTTATGAAGTCTGTGGTCGGGTATAGTTCGGATTATGTCCGACGAAAGGACGACTGAGTTTCCCGCCAAAAGCTAGTTCGGCCCTTTGCCGTAACTGTTCGGCTCTGGTATGGAGATTTCTCTATTGTATAACTTCACGTGGGAAATCTGCTTAGTTTACACAGCCCTTGCGTGACGGACTTTTTAGTTTGTTTGAGTAACCTTCGGTGATTGACCTAGCTGTCAACCATAAGAAACTGTTGGTACAATGCGTCTATCAAAAATCCTTTTCTTGATTTCTGTAGGAAAAGTATTGATAATATTTCTTCTTGCCCTTTTAATATCCATCACCTAATTTTTTTCTTCACCTATACTTAAATGTGACCTGCTGCCCAAAGTATATACATTTTCCACATATTGAACTTCAAAATGTTTATTCGAATTTCAAGATTGAAATCCAGCAACTACATACAAACACATTTGTCTGTTTCTGCTCAAAAGGCCACAATTATTATTTTTCTGTAGACAAAATGGTTATTTAAACAACTCATGACTTCATTAACCATGCGGTAATTAACAGACTTCCTGGTTGTGTGTTAGAGTATTTATATTTGTCCTTAAGTTTCCAAATGTCACCTAGAAACTCTTTAGTGCAGGTCCATAATTTGTTTAGTTTTTTCTCTTAGCAGGAATGGCATTTAACCCAAAATGTTTAATATCTTTGTCGCTCAGGTTGTTTTTTTTTTCATTATATTCAGTTTGAGAGCTAGGGAAGGTACGGCATATTTCGGTGTATTGAGAGGATCAGCTTACACAGTCAACCCCTAGCCATTATCCGGGTAACAAGCTGTCATGTCAACCCAATTACATCCTCGTGTATATTACGACCCTGTCATACTCACGCTTAACTCATCACTCTCTCTCTCTCTCTCTCTCTCTCTCTCTCTCTCTCTCTCTCTCTCTCTCTCTCTCTCTCTCTCTCTCTCTCGCTCTCTCTCTCTCTCTCTCTCTCTCTCTCTCTCTCTCTCTCTCTCTCTCTCTCTCTCTCTCTCTCTCTCTCTCTCTCTCTCTCTCTCTCTCTCTCTCTCTCTCTCTCTCTCTCTCTCTCTCTCTCTCTCTCTCTCTCTCTCCTCTCTCCTCTCTCTCTCTCTCTCTCTCTCTCTCTCTCTCTCTCTCTCTCTCTCTCTCTCTCTCTCTCTCTCTCTCTCTCTCTCTCTCTCTCTCTCTCTCTCTCTCTCTCTCTCTCTCTCACACCTCTTCCCCTCTCTCTCCTCTCTCTACCCTCCTCTCCCTCCCCTCTCTATCCTCCTCTCCCTCCCCTCTCTCTCCTCCTCTCCCTCCCTCTCCTCTCTCCTCCCTCCCTCTCCTCCCTCTCTCCTCTCCCTCCTCCCTCCCTCCCCCTCTCCCTCCCTCCCCCTCTCCCTCCCTCCCTCCCTCCCTCCTTCCTTCACTCCCTCCCTCCCTCCCCTCCCTCCCTCCCCCCTCCCTCCCTCCCTCCCTCCCTCCCTCTCTCTCTCTCTCTCTCTCTCCCTCCCTCCCTCTCTCCCTCCCTCCCTCCCTCCCTCCCTCCCTCTCTCCCTCCGCTCTCGCTCATATTATTTTCCTTCACGATTTAATTCTGACCATTAAATGTAATATTATCATGTCTAACCTTAATAGAATGTCTTTCCTGTAAGAATGTTGGTCGGCCAACCACATGAAGAAGACACCAAACAATAATATTTGTCACCCTAGAAAGTACTAAGTGACAGATGGAGATGAGACCATCATTCCAGAATGAGCATTCAATTCGATCCAGTTATTATATTCATTGCCTAGCCGTGACAAGACTGAAAACGCTGCCGGAATATGAACTAAGCACTCCAAACATTCCCCATTCCACTGTTGGGAACAAATAATTCTTTCATTAGCTAAAAGGCTTCCATTCATCATCCATATTTCCCCTCTTTTGTGCTTATGGAGACAATCCACTGTACTTTCAACTATTCTCCTAGTCCTCTCAAGAATGGGAACTGATTGCGTAATTTCAAAGTCTCAATTACATAACGTGAGCGTGGGTTCTTTATTTTCAGATACAACTACTTAGCTTTAATTATAATCTATTAAAATATCCATCATAAGCAGATTTCTCACTGCTACCACACAATACTCTGATCTCATATCACCATATTACAAATTTAGATTCCCCTCTGTTCCGGGTCCAAACTCAGCCATTAAAACATATGATTTTTACCACAGAATTAATCGGTTGAATATGGAGTAGATAGTTTAAAGATCATATAAAACTTTTAGTCAAGAACATGAAATCTTAATTAATGACGTCATCACACAAAGTATTTGCAACAATCTCGCATAATAAAGGTCCATTGAAAACAATATTTGGTGTTTCTCCTGTAAACGTTTTAAATATAAGACATCAATAAATAGCGAATGTTACATATTTCCTTGAACCTAAATTCCCTGATGCCCGTGATGTCCTCCTGGTGGTAAAATAATGAATCTAAAAAGACTTATACTTAAGGAAATATTACTACTGTAATCGACTTTAAAATGATTAGTAAAATCAATTTTTCAGCTACACCATCCGTGAAAATAAGAAGCTGAAATAAAAGAACAGATTTAGCTCATTTTTCAACGTTATTTTTTTAAAATGGTATTATCTTACCAACTGTAATACTATCTCTCACGAAGAATGGAATCCACAAATGATATCTAGAGAAACCTATTTTTAATATAATGCCTGGATGTTTCGTGAGCTCGGGAAACCCAATTTCCTTCCGCGGCACGAATGTTAGCATTAGTTGAGCATCTTCGACCGACCTTCTAACTTCCTGAAAACATAAATGAGCTTGCAATTAGAAGAAAATATTATAATTGCTTCCAGCATGTTTCAAAGCATGAATGTGAGCTGTGCAGCCCCGCAATGCATTACTGTTTTTTTGTTTAAAACTTTTCTGAACTAGCTAAGCGATGATTAAGGAAGTCCGTCACGCAGGGGCTGCGTAAACTAAGCAGATATCCCACGTGAAGTTTTACAATAGAGAAATTTCAGAATAGAGGACAGTTACGGGAACGGCCCGAACTAACTCTTGACGGAAACTCACGACTAAACCCGAAGTTAGCCGATCTCATCTGAGAAGCGGAAAACAGAAAAATACAAATATCTCGGTTAATATTCAAGATACAGAATAAATATATATATCATTATTTATAGTAAATGTAATTTTCAAGAAGATTGACTCTATATAATTTTTTGATCCGACGTATAGTAACGGAGATATTTCGAATATTCGAAAATCCTCCCCTCTAAACCCCCCCTCCCACTGTTCCGATTTCAGCCATTAACGAACTTAATCTTTATTTTTATATAAAACGACTAAATATCGAGTTTGGTAACGATCAAACAAAAATTGCGACCGCTAGAGCGGTAACAGACAAATACATATATATATATATATATATATATATATATATATATATATATATATATATATATATATATATATATATATATATATATATATATATAATTTTGAACGGACCTCATTTTCGTCATCTCCTGGGTAGGATCAATGGACATTTGAAGAAATTTTTCGAAACTAGCGTCATGAGTACGACCTCAATAGCTGATTTCCCTGAAGGGAAATCTGCTAATACTCATTCGAAAACATGGAAGAGGTAACGAACACAAAGAATGTTTGTATGTGAGGTGGAAAGTGTGAGTGTGCGTGTGTGTGTGTGTGTGTGTGTGTGTGTGTGTGTGTGTGTGTGTGTGTGTGCGTTTGTGTGTGTGTGTGTGAGAGAGAGAGAGAGAGAGGGAGAGTTAGGGGGTGGGAATTTATTCTCTATCTTGAATATTAACCGAAATATTTGCATTTTAGCAGATTTCCCCTAAGACAAATCAGCTATTGAGGTCGTACTCAAGACGCGATTTTCGAAATCTATCTTCAAATGTCCATTGATCCTATCTAGGAGATGACGACAGTGAGGTCCGTTCAATATTGTGTGTGAGTATATATATATATATATATATATATATATATATATATTTGTCTATTACCGCTCTAGCAGTCGCAAATATTGCATTATGGTTCCCAAACTCGGTATTTAGTCGTTTTATATAAGAAGAAAGATCATGAATCATGAATTATGAAAATTTGATATATCTCCATTAGTACACTTTTGATCGAAAAATTGTATAGAATCAATCATTTTGTAAATTAAATATACTATAGATATTGTCATTTACACTTATTCCCTACCTTTAATATTAATTGAGATGTTTCCATTTTTCAGTTTTCAGCATTCAACAAACCCCCACTTCTACTCTTGTTACATAAACAATACTCTATTAAGTAATAAACCACATTATCCGAAGCTTAAATACCAGATATTGTTTTCAAGAGACCTTTATTATACGAGGTACATGCAAATATGTTCTGGTGGCCAACCCCCGCACCCCCCCTTAAGTTCTTGGACTACTAATTTTTTTTTTATTCAGAGAAAAATTATTCTGATTCATTATAAATTTGAGTACTACGCTTTCTGTTGTGGAAATTATTATAATGTAAACCCACTGAAAGATTTTTCATTACTGTTTGTTCTCTTAATATTCACGGTGGGAAATCTGCTTAATTTATTCAGCCACTTCGTCGCGGACTTTTTAATATTTTTGTAATTTAAACTTCTAATATAGTAATATGTATGCTCAACATGAAGGATATTTTATACTTTGGTATATGTTAAGTTGCGTTACGTGTAGTGTTTGTTTTGTTGTGCAGTGCTCGTGTTTCTTATTTATTTATATTAATCTGTAAAGTTTTATCTTTCCAATAATGGCTAAGAAAATGTTACTACGGGATTATGACAGATCTAGAAAGTTATTTTACTGCATATTAGAGCAACTGACTATAATTGTTCTTCCAATTTCTAAATAAATCAAAAATGAAGTACATTTTTTTATTATATTTTTAATAATAAACTATTAGCTTATTTTTAATGTTTTTTTCTTAATTTAATTTGAAATTCATAAGTCAAAAAAAATAGCAATGTTGACAGCTTTTAGCTATAACTTCTGGTTGGACTAGTTTCTCTGCTGGTAAAACTTTTATAGTCGAATAAACATTATACGAATATATCAAAACTTATTGATTTGTCAAAACAAGAGTCGATTCCTTTTAACAAATTACTCCTAACTATCCACCAAAATAAGGAAATAAAATGAATTATATTTTTCCTCAAATATAGCCATTCAAAATCAAATTATCACAAAATTTAACTCAGCTTGCAAACAAATTTAGCCTTTGGCCATGGCAGGCCTGCCTGTGCATGGGAGAGAGATGAGAGGTGTGGATTAGCTCTCCTACTGACAAATAGGGCGGAAGTAGATGATTACCTATCTCCTAGTCTAGTAGTCCGCTCTTAGTACTCAGATTGGAGCTCAGCGGTTAACATAGTAACCAACAGCTGATCCCGTTATCACACGTCTTATCTGATAACGTATCAAAAGAGGAACATTGGTAAAAATAACGGAAATCAGCTATTGAAGTAGAACTCAAGACACGACTTTCGAAAAGGTTCCTCAAATGTCCATCAATCTTTCCTAGGAGATGACGAAAAATGAGTCCAGTTTCAAATTATGTGTGTGTGTGTGTGTGATTATATATATATATATATATATATATATATATATATATATATATATATTTGTCTGTTACCGCTCTAGTGGTCGCAGTTTTGTATGCAATTATTACCAAACTCGACATATAAGCATTTCATGGAAAAATATTGATAGAGTTTTTGAACGGCTAAAATTGGTCTGGGGAAGGGGTATCGAAAATTGAAAATACCTTCATTTTTATATGTAGGATCGAAAAATTGCTCACTATTATTGAAAATCAAATTTTCTATAATAATCGTTCTATACACTTTTTCACTATCTGAAATACCAACTGGAATGTCTGATTTATTCATTTTCAGTCTTTTTAAAAGCCAACATAGAAATGAAACATAAAAAACATATTATCGAAACTTGTATTTTTCTAGTTATCTCATATAGAAACCAAACATGGCCCCTCACGAAGTACCAAAGGAGAACATAATTAGAGTGTGGCAAAATTCACTAGAAAGAAGCATAGCAAATGTCAGAAGAAGAGATAGAATCAGAAATATTGAATTAAAGAAAAAAACTAGGGCTGAAGGATGGAAATATGACGGTAAAGAAATTAAAATGAATATTGGCCGGCCACCTCCTGAGAAGTATTGGTGATAGGTCATCATATCATGTATTTGAGCCGAGTCCACATGACAGTACTAGAGGTAGAGGCAGACAGAGCAAGAGGTGGAGTGACTCTTTCAAGAAAGAAGTAGACCCTACCTGGTGGAGAAGAACCCGAAATAAGGCTCTATGTTTGGGGATCGAAGAGGCTTCCCATTAAAGGATATATAGGGAGATGCCCCGTCACCCCTTTTTGTGAGTTTGAGAGAGTGGACTGTATGGTGGTGCAAATTATAAGGCATGGATATGTACAATAGATGTAATTACATGGACCATGTTTGTGATCGATAATAAGAACAAATGATAAGGAAATCTTTTAATGATGTTCGATTGGTGAGCTGGGTTGAACTCGTGGTGGAGCAGGTTGCTTGGTGGGGCCCATTATGGGGTTTATGCCTGTTGGCTTCGAAGTGCGTTGAATTTTGAGATAAATGTGAGTACTCACTATTTTATTGTCATGGTTTCTTCCCCTCCTTGTTTCCTCCCCGCTTCATCGCCCGACGGGCCCTTTTAGGCCTACTCCTGCATTTTGAGGGGGGTTTTCACTTCGATGATAATGGCTCCTTTCACTAGCCGCACTAGGCTCCCATCTTGTCCCGCCTTCTTCTTGCCCTTTCCTGCCGGTCCCCCTCGTGGCTGGATGCGCTAGCAGCGAGGTCCCAGTCCAGGGCAAGGATGAGTGGCGGTGGATGACGTCATGGGTGTCTTGTGCCTACTTCACTCTTCGCGGAGTTGATTCTTCCGCGAATAATCTATGGTGGCAAACCTGCAAAGAAACTACGAACCACAGGCAAGGACTAGACCATTACTTTTCATTGGAGGAAGGCTTCTACGAACGAACTAGTCACTTTAAAAATGAATATAGAAGAAATATATATTTTTTTGCTATTATTCTTATGTTAAAGTTTATTTTATTCACGGATTGCTTATTTGTATAAAAAGGCTATTTCATTCATTTTCAGTCTTTAGTTTATCCCCTTTTTCGCCGTTGCGCGTTGGGGTGAACACATATCAAGAAAAGTCTTATTAGAAGCTTAAATAGAAAATATGTTTTCAGCTGAGAGACATGAAAATACATTAATACATTAAGCAATGGCGTCAACAAACCAGATTTTACATTCTTAAATCGAAAACATTTTCTTACATTTAATTTTCGTCATCTCCCAGGTAGGATTTATGGATATTTCAAGAAATTTACGCAAACTTGAGATTAATGCATGCAGAGGTGTATTCAGTAGTACCTTCAAGTTATAGAAAATATGGAATAAGTACGAATTTTGATTAGGGTAATACCACATTAAGAATATGTATCAGTGTTCTTTATTAGCATTGTTGAACAAGATCAGCTGTTGCTTCAGCTATTCTCCAGAAATGCCGTGTGAGTGAAGATATACTAATCTCGAGTTTCCACTTCATAAACACGGGATTGGTAAAACAGTCTTGATACTGTAAAACCATAGAGTCTTTAGAATTTATGAAATAAGTCTCAGATTAGCAAGAAAATTTGGTAACCTATAGTTTACCTGTACCAAGCAGCATGAAATTAGCGCATTTTAGCAGATTTCCCTTAAGGGAAATCAGCTATTGAGGTCGTACACATGATGCGAGTTTCGACATTTTTTTTCAAATGTCCATCGATCCTACCCAAGAGATGACGAAAATCAGGTCCGTTCAAAATTATATATATTTGTCTGTTAAGGCTAGCGGTCGCAATTTTTGTTTGATCTTTACCAAACTCGGAATTTAAACGTTTTATGTAAAAGGAAAGATCAAGTTCGGTAATGGCTGAAATCGGACCAGGGGGAGGGGGGGTTTAGAGGGAGGGATTTTTGAAAATTCAAAATATCTCCGTTATTATGCGTCAGAACGAAAAATTGTATAGAATAAATCTTATTGAAAATTAAATTTACTATAAACATTGTTCTATACATTTATTTTGTATCTTGAATATTAACCGAGATATTTGCATTTGTATTCTGCGTGTGGTCACCAGTAGGCTATGTTCGGACTTTTCGCCGAGAGCTCTGGCGGCCGTTTCCATAACTATTCGTCCCTCGTGAATAGGTTTAGAGGTTAGGTTAACTGTTTTTTGGGGCTAGAAACTACTGGGTTATTACGCCCTAAATAATGTTTTAGGTTTAGAGGTTTCTTACTACTACAGTTGTTATTAGGCAGATTTCTCTATTGTAAAACTTCACGTGGGAAATCTGCTTAGTTTACGCAGCCCCTGCGTGACGGACTTTTTTTATTGTAGGAAAGTTAATTTGGATTGGTACCAATAGAATTGTCGCTCTTTTGTTACAGGGTGATCTTGAGCTTTATTTAAGTAATCCACTAAATAAATTGTCATCCTCAATCAAATAAAACTCACCAACGCAGGGAAAATAACACTTTCAAATAAATTCTAAAACGTATGAAAATCTTTGAAACTCCAACTTCTTTGTTTATTTTTGTCCAGTATAAAACACAAAGAAGACAAGCTTTCATTCCTCGGTCATGGGTCAATGTCCTTTTAAAATTTAACAACTGTCCACTTTGACTAAAACAAACTTTTCTCTCACATTTATCAAATTGTGTATCATTATTATTATTTATTAACTTCCACTTTTTACTACTAGGGCTAATTGGGACGGGTTATCTACTGGTTCGTCATTAAATAAAATGACCAAATTATGGATACCTATTTATTTATCATTGAGTAATTAGTGACTAAGTAATTTCCTCTAAAGCTGAGCTCTGAAAAATTGAACTCCTGAAAACTTATGAAACTCTGAATAGAAAAAAGCAGCGGTTTCCTTTGAAGCTGTATCCTTCAGATGAAGGATAAAATGATTCGCCCTCACTGCCCTCTTCTAAAGCAATTTCTCTCCCTCATTTAGTTTCAAAGTCCAACTTTCTTTCATCCCTTACCCTATTACAAGGGGTAATAATATTTAAAGAAATTGGAACGAATTTTTCTTTCTTTTTTCCTGAACTAAGTTTTTTAGGAGAATTTTATATTTGCAAGAAAGTAAGTAGGAAACCCCTTGGAAAGAAAAGTATCAAACCTTTACTGCTTACAGACTCAGCGTTAATTTAATCGCTCGAACTTAATTAGATTGGAATAATAGTAATTATTATTAATATATGGTAAGCTGTTATACGAAACAGAAGGGGTGGTTAGGTGTTATACGGTTATACGAAACAGAAGGTTTCAATGCTGCTATCCAAGATGAAGAGATTGCCACCAGATCTAAAACCTTTCTTCAAATTTCTTACGAGAGCATTACTGCTTTGGTATTAAAGAAATTATAGATTCAAAAACCGTCTTGCACAAACGTATTCTCTCTAATGTAAAAAAAAAATTGGTTCAGCTTAGCCAAATGAGCTAAGGCGTTGGTCTTGAACACTTTTTTTCCCATTATTATTTATTTATGGACACCACATCAAAGGTGATTTACACTTTCAAAAGTCAGAAATTGTACAAAGTTAAATAACAGAATTAAAATATATAACTACAACAATTAACAATAAAAAATACCTTAACAACAAGTAACAATAATAAATACCAAAAAGCAATGACAAATAACAAAAGTGTAACAGCTAGATATATTCTAAATAATCATTAAAAAATATATAAATTTTGATGGATGATCAATAGGAAATGATTGGCTGAAAATGGTACTTATGCTAATGATTGTCGTCACTCATACTTAATGACAAAGACTGACAGACCTACTTGCTCAAATTGTAACATTTTCTTGACGATAAGACATATACTGACAGAATGCCGAAAACGACAACACCAGGACTTCCCCTACGACTTACAAGAACTTTTGACGGAAGGCAGCCCCTACATTAACAACATATTCTCATACCTACACAAAATTCAAATATATGACAAAATTTAACATACAAATTAAGTCTGTGGTGTGCAACAAAATTGAAATTATATCCATTAAGTGTGAGATGCGGTTGTACACATTATATGTTTACCCTGAAGGAGGAAATTACGACAATCATTAGCATAAGTAACATCTTGAACACTTGATAAACCTAGAATTGATTCTATTCCCCAAGGGTATAGTATTTACTCCCTTGGGAATTCAATACGAATTTATTAAGTGGCGAACACCTTAATCGCACCCAAATTTACTCGGTTTCAATTATTGTTTTATCTAAAGCCTTTTATTGCTATTGCCATGAAAATGGATATCCCTTGATTTACGGAAAGAGCCAGTTAAGACTTCCAACCGTTTCCCCAAACCTAAATTATTATGAGGCCGAAGAACAAAAAGTTATTAGGATGAAGCACCGAACATCAAAGTTACTATACGAATCGTTACTGATCCTCCCTTTTTCATAATCTTAAAAATGATATTACCTTGTATATACCGATAAAGCAGGCTCATAGAGAACAGCGTTCAGGGGCCCATGAGGGTTTTAAGTTGTCCCGAAAACCTCTTTGCAAGTATAGTGTTAACGGACCCCGTGTTTTAGCTGACATGTAGAGGCATGATATTATATGTGGAGTTCTTATTCATCTAACTCAGATCGATTTTTTTACTGCCAGATATTTTCAACTCACTATTAACACATTTGGGATTGGTTTAACTTAAATAATTGTTCTAAAAGAAAAAAGTCCGTCACGCAGCCCCTGGCGTTAACTAAGCAGATTTCCCACACGCGTCACGTATTTGCATTTATCTCAAAAAGTAAATGTTCAATGAGAAATATATTTGGTATTTAGGCTTCAAATAAAGTGCTTCATAATATAACTGCTTATTGTTTATATGACATAAGTCGGAGTGGAGGTTTACTGAAGGAGGAAAACTAATAAATGTGCATATCTCGGTTAATAATGAAGATAATGAAAAAATGTACATACCAACATGTATAGAACCTTATTTAAGATTATAAGATTAGTTCTATAAAATTTTTCGATCCGACGCATAATAACGGAGATATTAAGAATTTTCGAAATTCTCCCTCTCTAACCCCCCTCCCCTGGTCCGATTCCAGCCGTTAACCAACTTGATCTTTCTTTTAGTATAAAACGATTATATATCAAGTTTGCTAACGATAAGACAAAAATTGCGACCGCTACAGCGGTAACAGACAAATATATATACCGTTTTGAACGGACCTCATTTTCGTCATCTTCTGATGATCATTTGAAGAAAAATTTTGAAAATCGCGTCATGAGTACGACCTCAATAGCTGATTTCCCTTCAGGGAAATCTGCTAAAAGAAAATTGCACAAGCAAGAAAGTACAATAAAAATTAAAATTTAATTAATTCTGAGGAAATTTTTGAAGGATTAATTATTGTTATTGTAATTTATTAACATCCGATTTATGCTACTAAAACGAATGGGGACGTGTTATCTACAGCTCACCACCTGTTTCTAGTCAGGGGTGGGACTAAGGATTTTATTTAATGAGTTCATCACTAAATAAATTGCCCAGGTGAGAAACGGACCCACGATTCTTGGTTTACCAAGAGTCGATTATTTAAACTATACTTGAACAGATTAGCTATATGAGTGGGGTGCAGGTTCGCCATGCAATTTATGGCTTTGGTCTTAATCTCATTTGGTAAATATAGAGTCGTGAGTTCGATTCTCACCTCGGTAATTGGAATTTATTTAGTAAGAAACAAAATCCTTAGTACCACCCTGCCTAGAAAGGGATGGGTGACCTATTGATAGCCAGTCCCAATTATTCTTAGAAGTACAAAGTTGACGATAACAAATAACAACAACACTAATTAATCCTAAAAAAATATAAGGCATAGAAGAAAAAGGTCAGTCTCTAATATAACGAAATCTTTCTCTCAATGTGGCTTTCTAAATATAGCTTCCGGTTTCAAACTTGAAACACACGCAAAAAAAGTAATATTTATTTTTTAAACAGACGGGAGAATATATTCAGTTTGTCTATTGGGAGGAACTAATCCAAAGAGGTCGAATTTCGTGGCATTTACAGCCTTGACATTTCGATCTAGATGAACTTTAGCAGAACCCCTTCCTCTGTGGCTGAAAGGGAACATAAGACGCTGTTGTTAATGAGTAATATTCATAATTCAACCAAAAAAAATATCTACTCCTTCCTTCCATAAATTTCAAAGTTTTGACTTACAGGAGCCAAAGACTTCACGAAAATGCCTGAATAGAAGTGAAAAATATTTTGCATATAAGTTAAGAGAAGAGAGAAGATTATTAACATACTCTATTTTATACTTCACTACCACGC